>JAJAGP010000214.1:0-230000 GCA_025084515.1 Ancistrus triradiatus | reverse complement strand
TTATAAATGTATATATACACGTTTTATTCTAAATAATTGAAACCTTTGGATGAAACAAAATACCGAAAAAAAACTGAGACACTTCTGCAACTTTTCATTTGCAATACATTAATTTCTTACAAAAACTTTAGTGTCACATTTAATATAAATTGTAGGCGTTAAAATGAGAATAAATGTGCGCTGTTTATGTTTGTGCACTGCAGACGTTGTGTAACCCTTCATTTACATTATATCAGATTTATACATTTCATTATAGCATTAGTGAATGGATTATTCCGCATTTGTTAAATGAAATGTTTTGTTAATTCCTTCAGGCAACAATCTTCTCTGCAGGCAACAATCTTAAATATGACAACTAAAATGTAAGTTATATATAGCTAAGACTGTGATAGACTGAAAACTGAACGACTGAGAGACACACAGGTAAACTGTGGCAGAGAGAGTGTGTGGAATATTCATGAAGTTGAATGTGATGAACGAGAGTGAAAGTTACAAATTGCTCTTTAACCTCATGATCTATTTGCAGCTCTGTAGAACAGCCAACAAGCACATAAAGCATTCTCTCTCTCTCTCACTTTCTCTCAGTCTCTCTCTCTCACACACAAAGTGCACTGATGGTTTATTGCTCATCCCAGCCAAACCGTCTCCATTCATCTCCCTCTCTTTCTGTCTCTGTCTTCACTACTAACAATAATAAATAACACACAGTATGCTCAGTCATCAACTGATATGGATTATTTATAAAATTAACAGTCCTCATAATGGAAAAAACATTACATCTAAACAGGCCTGCTTTTATCCAATCAGTATCACTGAGAACAGGTATTAAGGTTATAATGCACATAAAATTAATAGGTACATCAAAGGTATAAAGATTATACCTAATATAAGGTATATATGTTTGGTTTTTATTTGAAGTTGAATTGTTTGCCATTGTAGATTCAACCAAATAGCACATTTTGTTTTACACTCAAACACTTAATAAGGTCATTAGTAATGTGGCAGTCATTAGGTGCAGTAAATGAACAATGAAAGTGCTGTTAATAAAGTAGTGTAAGTCACTAGTAGAACATTTTAAGTTTAATTTACTATAATCTAAATCAGTGAAATAATGAGTGACAAATCCATCGTAAGTTTGGATTTGTAAATTTATCCATCGTAAATTTATTGTAAACCGAGGAGTTTAATATATAATGTATATACGTACATGTTCCTGGTTAATGCTGTACTTTTCCTAACTACATTTCCCAGCGCTCATCACTCCCATCATGACTCCCTTTGTCATGTGCTGTAGAGTTCCAAATCGAGCACAAATGAGTATCAAGTGCACAGCGTACCTTAAAACACTTATATCAGACTACAGTTGAGAGAAAACATTAACATAAACATGTTTTGTTAATATAGCATTGAATACTTCGTGTAATTTATTGAATAATGTGTTGAAAGTGAAAAACAAAACAATTATTGCATTCCCCTGTGTCACGCACTGCCGACTTCCTCATCTGTTATGGGGACAGGCAGACAAGGCGTAAAATATAAGGTAAATTTTATTCATAACAAACAGAAGACTAGGATCTAGACGAGTAGTGTAAGTTACGTAGCGAGGAGCCCAATGGGGGAGGGTTAAATCAGGCGTGAGTTCAGGAAACCAGAACTTGAATGGCGAAAGCCAAGGTAAGAGCGGCGGCAGCTTGTGGCTGGCTTCCCAGGCAACGGAACGTTCTAGATGACGTGAGGGTCCGAGGTGAATCATGGCCTGAAGTCAGGTTCCAGAAACAGCTGGAAGTGAAACAAAAACTGAGCGTGAGCGCAGCAAAAACAATCCTGGCATGAGTGCCCAAAGAAATGAACAGAAGCTAGCAATGCTAATGGGTAAAGCTAAGCTAACGTGATTAAACATGATAAACAGGTAAACAAGGTATACTAGGCTAGCTGGCCTCCTTAACCGTCCATTCTACCTCCAAGGAGAGGCAGGCAACCAGGCAGTCTGGAGGAAGGATGGTGTCCTCGGGACCCTCCGGACCCTCAGAGGAGTACAAGCGGGAGAGGGCATCTGTCTTGACGTTGCTAGAACCAGGGTTAACCAGGGTAAAATTTAAACGACAAAAGAAGAGAGCCCACCTGGCCTGACGAGAATTGAGTCTCTTGGCGGACTGGATATATGCCAGATTCTTGTGGTCAGTCCATACCACAAATGGCTGCTCTGCTCCCTCAAGCCAGTGCCTCCACTCCTCAAGGGCCAGCTTATTGTCGGCCTCCACATGTTGGGAGAACGGCCCCAGTCCACTCCACAGTCCAACGCATCTACCTCCACAATGAATTTCCTCCTGGCGTGGGGCTGGACGAGGACCGGGGCAGTGGTGAACAGTTCCTTGAGGTGCCGGACGGCCTTGTCCGCTTCAGGTGTCCACCTAAAGGGAGACTTGGTAGAGGTGAACTGAGTGAGAGTGGCCACCACCTTGCTGTAATCTCTAATAAAGCATCAATAGAAATTAGCAAACCCCAGAAAGTGTTGTAGCTCCTTCCACCCCGGGGGGATGGGCCACTCTGCCACTGACTTGATCTTGACCGGATCCACTTGAATGCTTCCCCGTTGGATTATAAACCCCAGGAAGGGGATGGTGTCCATGTGAACGGCGAACAGTTTGTTCTCGAGCAGACGGGTGAGGACCTGGTGGACTTGGTGGACATGGTCCTCCTTGGAGCGAGAAAAAAATCAGAATATCATCTACATAGAAGAAGATGAAACGATTGAGGTAATCTCTCAGCACATCAAGCCTGGAACACAGAAGGAGTGTTAGTAAGCACAAAGGGCATGACCTTATACTAGAAGTGGCCCAGCGGGGTGTTAAATAGAATCTTCCACTCATCACCCTTCTTGATGCGGACAAGATGGTACGCATAACGTAGGTCCAACTTTGAGAATATGGAGACCCCCTAGAGGAGATCAAAAGCAGAGTTAATTAATGGAAGGGGTTACCTGTTGCACTTGGTGATGGCGCTGAGTCCACAAAAGTCAATGCAAGGGCAGAGGGATCCACCCTTCTTGCACACGAAGAAAAGCCTGGGTCCGAGTGGAGAGGAGGGGGGCATGAAGAGGCCTGATGACAGACATTCACGGATGTACTCCTCCATAACGTCCCTTTCAGCTTGGAATGAGTGGTATAGGTAGCTGGTAGGCAACCAGTCTATAGTGGGGTTATGGAGGGACAGCCAAGGAAATCCGAGGACCAGGAGGGTCTAGGGGGTCTGAACGACCGAAAATGTGAGTACCTCATGCTGATTCCCAGAAAGCACGAGAGGAATGGGGAGCGTCCGGTGACTTATGTGGACCAGGAGCTTGCCATCCAACACACAAGCCCACCTCGGGGTCTCCAATGCCTCTAAAAGTGTCCCCAATTCCTGAGCAAGGTTCTGGTCCATCAAACTGCCCCCGAGTCCTCGAGGGCTTCCACGGTGCGCGTGGTACCAGGCAGGAAGTAGGGGTGCGGGTCTGCATGATTGTGGGGGCGGAGAAATGATGTAGCGAGAGGCAGCCAATCCATCTGTGGGGAAAGCACAGCACTCCAAAAGTACGCTGCACGCCAAACAAAAACAAACGCACATGGAGAACACGAACGCCAAAAAGTAAACAAAGGCACGTGTGGAGGACGAAAGAAAAACAAAACGAGTGCAGAGAGCGGACCCTGACATCATTGCATATCGCTTTGAAAATTCAAAATTCAGAATCCTACAGTAATAAAGAAAATAACTGTGCACAAAAAAAGAAATTCAAAACCCAGAGTACGGTTTCTGCTGAATGTCTATTTATGTTTATTATCGGATTCTCATCTTAAAGTCAAAATATTATAAAACGGGGAGTACCTGTTTATTATTATGCAGGTTATGCAAGTGCACCCACCCCTGGTTATATAACCTATGACCTAAGTAATTGGGAAAAGTTCATATTGATTGTTTGGGCTCCTTTCCAGATTATCAACTGTTGTTTTGTAAGATTTCAGAGCTCAGATTATTGGTAAGTGTTTGATAGAACGTGCAGAAAGAACCTCGCTTGATACATCACAATTGGACAGTTGGTAAAAAGCCTGCATGTCTTTGTGAGAACCAAATATTCCACAAAGATCTGACAAATTTTACCTTGTGAAGACAATTCTGCTAGTCCTCACAGGGAAAACTGTTATTGATTTATATTTTGATCAACGTTTTTGATAAACCAAATGAGCCATGAGGTTAAGGTTAGGGTTAAGTGTAGGTGTAGGGTTTGCATTAATAATCTAATTATTGTGCCACTGGAAAACATGTTTATCAAGACTGTGTGAATGCAAGTGTGTGTCTTTGTGTGTGTATTGTCCGTCTTGGATCATGCAGTAAGACTTATTGTTGCCTCTAATCTGAACAAACGTGCTGCTTTATTTCAAATATTGAGTGAGAATGCACTGTACTGCTAACTTAATTCTCTTGTTCTCTGATGTTTGACGACAGCCGACATGTATACGAGCAAATCTCATGAAATATTTGGAGTAGAGAGATGATATTCAATCAGCAGGAAGCCGAGGGTCTGTGCAGTGTTTAGTTGAAGCTGCAGCACCAGTAGCTCATGCGTTCTTGCGAAATGGAAAATATCCATTGTGGTGCATTGAGCTGTGTTTAACAGGTTTGAGAAATCATTTTCTCAGCATCATACTAGGGATTCAGCTTTACTAAGTGCAACTTAGGTACCTTCAGTATTTTTTAATCCGAGCTCATTTATTAACAGGACAAACACAACAGTAGAAGGGACTCACAGCATTTCATCAATCCATTTATACTATTATTTCCTGTAGAGTCTGATTGTGTGTTGTACCAAACCAGATAAGTTAATAATAACAACTCTACTTGTATGCACAGCGCTGCCAAATTGCCATTTTTGGATCTCTGAGCATGACCCGTAATCCTCCATTGGTTGGTACCTTGTTAGATTGTAGGATTCAGTCACATGTTATGGTGTTTATAAAGATATTTGCAACTTGGTAAACAGTAACAAGGATCTTTTCTTTTATAATTATTTATACATCCCCTTGCTTTTCACTGTTTGTCACAGCATCAGTATTGTCTTTCAAACGTCTTTTTTAGAGTTGTTTTGATTCAGAACCGTTTCTCACACTATCTGGCTTTTGGTGTACTCTTTGGGGTATTTTCTTTTTAAGGAGTTGATCAGGTTTGTTTGTGTTTTCAGCAGATGTCCAAGTATTTTATTTGCATAGTTTGTCCATTATGCAAAATCCATACTAATTCCATATAAATTTCCTTGGAGCCCCCCTACGAGTATCTAAGAAAAACTGTGCCGTCAGCCCCTTCTCCAAAGACCAATTAAATAAAATGATTAATTACAAATCTTTATTGGCAAAAATGAACATAAATTGTAGCCTATATTCTTTTTCTCTTGGGGACCTTTCATATATATTATATATATTTGGGTCTTTTTCTCTTTAAGGTAAACATGTAAACATTTAGCTAAAATCAAATATAACCTTCTTAAGTAATTTTATATTCAGATTTTTTTTTCCAGGGACTGTGTTAATTTTATTTAAAATGTGCAAATAATATTTTGACAAACTCAGAGCACCCCAGAGCAGACAAAGCCTCATGCTCCCCCTGTCATGTTTGGGGGCTTAGACCCCAGGTTGTGAGTAATGCTGCTATGTAAAGACTGCCCACTGTGATCTTAGACTATATTTATAATATAGGGACTGTGGTAGCCTAGCGGTTAAGGTACTGGACTCTGGACCAGAAGGTTCAGGGTTCAAATCCCACCTCTGAAAAGCTGCCACTGTTGGGTCCTTGAGCAAGACCCTTAACCCACAAGTGCTTGGATTGTAAGGCTGTATCAATTGTAAGTCGCTCTGGATAAGAGCATCTGGTAAATGTAAATGTAATATTTTTTTTATTTGCGTATCTGTTAGGTAATGAGTGAGTTAGGTTAGCTAAGAGTATCCTAGTGTACCGAGTAGTGCTTGGTAGCTAAAACACCTTGGAATGACATCAGCATTTTGTTTAGTCAGTGTGTTTAGTACTGATGGCTCTTGTGGATTGGATTGGAAATCTACGTTTGTACCCTGCAGAGTTTCTTTTGTATTAATAAACTTATATGTCTACATAAGTTTAATAAGCTTAGTGTTATTATATCTGCACTCAAATTTTGCTACTCAGTTGATAGAGTGCTTCAGTATGATAGAAGTTGACGTATTAGAAGTTGTGCTACTGCTCAGTCAGGTGGATTTCTATTTGAATGTAGAACTTCATACAAACTTTAGCTTGACAAACTGTTGGTCATAGCAAATTCCCTTGAAAGGAATGTCATTTAGAAAATAAAAGCCAGTGTGATGATGGATTAAGCGTGGTCGGTGTGGTAGATTAAGGGAAAGTGTGAGTGTGTACATAAAGCGTGTTTATTGGAGATAATCCATGAATTATAGTTCAGAAGATGTATCAGTAAACAAGCTCACCGTCTCCAGCATTTTCAGTCCTTCTTAAACACAATCACCTGCTCCTCAAACACATCAGGACACTTACTGTGACTGGGTCACGATTTACTTACAACACCGATTTCACTTTACGTGGACAATAACAAACTCTCTCTCTCTCTCCCTCTCTCGTTCTCTCTTCTTGTCCTTCTTTATCGGGTAAATATTTGTAAGAGGGAATGTTTGGTAACCCTGAACTTTTTCCAACATACACATACACAAGGCCACAATTACCTCTTTAAAACACTCACACACACCGCCTGCTCAGAAAAGAATCAAATAAACACGATCAGCAGGTGGATCTCATTCAGATAACACTCATGTGCCATGGAGACCAAATATAAATGATTTTGGACACATATTTTGGACATATGCACACACACAAACAAGTTTGCCTTTCTGTATTTGTAGGGACTTTTCACTGGTATAATATTAGTGTAGCTAATTATTCATTGACTAACCCAGAATTTCATTTTCTTTTCTGTACGATGGGTCAAATCGTATCTCGCTGTAAAGCTGCATGTGATGCATTCATTTGCTCAGCCCCTCCCTGGGGACTTTCCACTGGCATAATAAGCTCCCAAGACAGAAAACGAGTCCCCTTGAGTTTTTAAGGTTGTAGTAAATTCAGGCTCTTGCAGATGGCGCTGCATGAAGATGATCGAACTATGGATACCTTTGGGGTGTGTGACAGGATTCATAGATTGAGAAGAGGTGGTACAGTGTGGTGAATGTCTCAATCGATGTGTGGAAAATGGGAAAGCAAATGTTAATGATTCGCAAAAAAGGAGTGATTGCATGTGAAGGTAGTAGCTGAATTTGCATACGGTCATACGGGTCTACCAGCAATGGCAAAAATCCCAAAGTCTACAGAGAATTCTAATCAGAATTGTGGCACAAAGATGACTGACAGACAAGGATGCCATTTTGTTTCACAAAATGTCTTTGCTTCCAGGCAAGAATGGTGTTTAGAACTTGAAACCGAAGGGCCTTCATAGCTCATTTGTGAAACAACACTTCACAGGAACTGCATAGCATGAACATATGGAGCAGAGTGGCACGTAAGAGGCTCACACATTTTTCTTTTTGCCTGGTTACAGTGGGCGAAAAAGAAAATTATACTGTTCATGCCTGGAAAGTTATATGATCCAATGAATCTAGTTAATGATGCTAGGTCACAGGTCACACTAAATGTTTGGTAAGGTCTACACCTAACCCTAAACTCGACCTCAGTAACCACAAAGCGTAAGTATTTGATCTCCTTGCTTTTCAAAACAAAGTTGTATTTTTAGGTAAAAAAAAAATGCAAAATAAATAAACCAATGATTTTTTCTTGTAGAACCAACAAAATATCTTACAAAATTCAAAATATCTGGTCTGTGTCCTTGACATGTTCCTTTGACATGAATGACAATGAAGAGCTACTGCAGTTAATTAAAGCTACACCTAACCCTAACCTCAGTAACCTAAAGCAAATATTTTGGGTCTTTTGGTTTTTCAAATAAAAGTTGCCATATTTGGTAAAAAAAAAAAGAAAAAAAAGAAAAAGCAGTTTAAGACAGAAAAACGGTCCTCACTAGTCAAAAGTCCATAGGTTTTTAGGTCGTAGGGACATTTGGTCCTCACAAGTATAGCAAGACAAGTTACACACACACACACACACACACACACACACACACACACACACACACACACACACAGCATCTGTCCTGTGAGAGGAGAGAAAACACAAGCCCACCAGCGTTCTCTCCCTCCATTAAATTAACGTTCTGGAAAAGGTCACTTTCTCACACACCACTACCTCCACAACACGCCCAGGACCACGTGTGTGTGTGTGTGTGTGTGTGTGTGTGTGGTAGGTGGGTGGGTGTGTGTGTTGTGTGGACTTGACCATGCCGCAGTGCAACTGGAAAATGAGCCAAAACAACACGATGCACTTGAGACAAAGTTTGGTCTGCAGTGTTGGAGAGAGGAAGGTCAAGAGAGATAGGAACATTACGGGACAAGAGAGTACACATTTAAATCGACTGTGATGATCCTCTGTGTGTGTGTGTGTGTGTGTGTTTATATTGCATCGGCTGTGCGTATGCTATCAGATAATTATGTTGCACACTCTGCAGAGAAAGGTGGTGCTGAAAGCTGTTAGATTTGCGTCTTATCTTCTGCTCCTGCCTTCTTCACCTGCTCTGTCCAAACAAACTAATAAACAAACCAACAAAAACACACAGTAGTGCCCGAGCAGTGCGTTTCTGTAGCGACTGACTGCAAATGCCATTGTGAAGACGGCTCTGCTGATGTCATTCTCATTAACAACAACCTTCTGCAAATTCCAAACCATTTACTGGGTTAAGCCGGGTACTTTGAGCTATTTTACACTTCTATTCCTTCTGTTAGGAGGAGATATTTTACTGGCAATTACATTCATTCATTCATTCATTCATTCATTTTCATACTGCTGGAGCCTGGGCCTAACCGGCAGGACATGGTGCAAGGTGGAAACCAACACTAGATCCATTACAGGGCATACAATCACAAATAGGGACACTTAAGAGAGACCCAACAGAGACATCCCAGAATATTTGCTTATGCCCCGTGAATTACAAGGTATTCTCTAGTAAGGGTGGGCGATATGGTAAAAATATTATATTACGATATTTTCAGAGTGCACGATATTTATGACGATACACGTGATCGCAGACAATGCAACAGTAGTGACAGAATCTTAAAAACTACTATTCAGATATTATCCAATACTTAGTAAAGTGATTTATATTACAAATGTGCTGCACTCCATCCAATGAAGCAAGACTAATTACACGCTTTATAATGAAGCATGCATTTTGTCTGTGTTCTTTAAGCACTGACCATATCCTCAATCTACTCAGAAAGGCATATCACGGGACTGTGGTAGCCTAGCGGTTAAGGTACTGGACTCTGGACCAAGTTCAAGTCCCACCTCAGCCAAGCTGCCACTGTTGGGTCAAGCAACAGTGAGGGTCTTGAGTAAGACCCTTAACCCACAATTGCTTGGATTGTAAGACTGTACCAATTGTCAGTCGCTCTGGATAAGGGCGTCTGCTAAATGCTGTAAATGTAAATGTAAATGATAACAACATTAATCATGATACGATAAAGTATCGTCATATTGCCCACCCGTATTCTTCAAACCTCCCCACGTCCCTGGAATCGTCTAAAGCATGGGTTTAAATGACAAAATAAATAAAAATGTCTACGTCTTTAAACCATTTCAGGCTAATTTGTGACAGATGTAAGCTAAGAGAAGGAAGCAAAAGAGAAGAAGCCATTATGGTTGATGTATATTGAGGACTGGAAGTGACGAGCATTCAAAATACTGACTGCAATGAGCGTTCCTGATTCCTTCCTCGTCAGTGAAACGACGCTAATTGCCTCATCGGCTAATTAGCTGTCATTCAGACCTGCGCTGCTTCTTCCAGGCTGGAACATTACAATGAAGCATCTTCGTTAAGACGAGAATGAGATGTTATGTTGCTTCTGATTCCGGCTCTTTTCTCTCCGCGATGAATAAGCAATTAGCACTTTCTGTCTGAAGGTCAAGTGTTAAATCAGAGCTTCTTTTTACGTTTGCAATTCTCGTGTCTTAAAATCACACATCAAATAATACTGAGATATAATAGAGTAATGCTTCATCATTTAGTGATTAAGAGTACAGTAAAGATTCCCAGTCAACGTGAGTGGGTGTGGCCTCTGTACTTGTCTGACACACTAAAGGAGGTGTGGTCCCTGTACCTATTTGTCCCAGTAAAGAGGTGTGGCCTCTGTATCTGTCTGTCCCAGTAAAGAGGTGTGGCCTCTGTATCAGTCTGTCCCAGTAAAGAGGTGTGGCCTCTTGTATCTGTCTGTCCCTGTAAAGAGGTGTGGCCTCTGTATCTGTATCTGTCTGTCCCAGTAAAGAGGTGTGGCCTCTGTATCAGTCTATCCCCGTAAAGAGGGTGTGGCCTCTGTACCTGTCTGTCCTAGTAAAGAGGTGTGGCCTCTGTTGACTATCTGTCCCTGTAAAAGGAAGTGTAGCCTCTGTACCTATTTGTCCCTGTAAAAGAGGTGTGGCCTCTGTATCTGTCTGTCCCAATAAAGAGGTGTGGCCTCTGTATCTGTCTGTCCCCTGTAAAAGGAAGTGTAGCCTCTGTACCTATTTGTCCCTGTAAAAGAGGTGTGGCCTCTGTCTCTGTCTGTCCCAATAAAGAGGTGTGGGCCTCTACCTATTTGTCCCTGTAAAAAGAGGTGTGGCCTCTGTACCTGTTTTATCCCAGGAAAGAGGTGTCGCCTCTGTACCTATTTGTCCCAGTAAAGAGGTGTGGCCTCTGTATCTGTCAGTCCCAGTAAAGAGGTGTGGCCTCTGTATCTGTCCTGTCCTAGTAAAGAGGTGTGGCCCTCTGTACCTATCTGTCCCTGTAAAAGGAAGTGTAGCCTCTGTACCTATTTGTCCCTGTAAAAGAGGTGGTGGCCTCTGTATCTGTCCCTGTCCCAATAAAGAGGTGTGGCCTCTCTACCCTATTTGGCCCTGTAAAAGAGGTGTGGGCCTCTGACCTGTTTATCCCAGTAAAGAGGTGTGGCCTCTGTATCTGTCATCCCAGTAAAGAGGTGTGGCCTCTGTACCTATCTGTCCCTGTAACAGGAAGTGTAGCCTCTGTACCTATTTGTCCCTGTAAAAGAGGTGTGGCCTCTGTATCTGTCTGTCCCAAAAAAGAGGTGTGGCCTCTGTACCTATTTGTCCCTGTAAAAGAGATGTGGCCTCTGTATCTGTCTGTCCTAGTAAAGAGGTGTGGCCTCTGTATCTATTTGTCCCTGTAAAAGAGGTGTGGCCTCTGTATCTATTTGTCCCTGTAAAAAAGATGTGGCCTCTGTACCTGTTTATCCCAGTAGAGAGGTGTCGCCTCTGTACCTATTTGTCCGTGTAAACGAGGTGTGGCCTCTGTATCAGTCTGTCCCAGTAAAGGAGGTGTGGCCTCTGTACCTGTCTGCCCGCTAAAGGAGGTGTGGCCTTTGTACTCATCATTCTAGGGCCTGGACACTGAGCTTGGCAGTTCCAGTGAGGGGGTGTGGTCCCTGTACCTGTCAGTCACACTAAAGAGGGTGTGACCTCTCTACCTCCCAGTGCAGAGACAGTTTTTTTTTTACCAGATGGACAGAAAGCTTAGTAACATCACAGTTTATCAAGTTTCTTTAAAGCCTTCTCTTTTTTTTCCCTCCAAACTCTCGTCCCAACTAATGAGCAGAGATTTGGCACGATGCCGTTGGTGGATTTCAGATTAATTATGGCTTGTAGATGAAATAGGCGCCTTCATGCAGATGAAATTGGATCTGTCACTCAGAGAGAAGAGAGGAGGAGATGAGAAGAAAGAAGACATGAGAAGAAATACAAGTCACAGAGAGAAGAGAGGAGATCAGGCTACTTTAAACAGAGCAGAAAGTTTGAGAGACTGGAACTCTTGTGTGAGTAAAGAACTGTGCAGGAGTGTGTATGAAACAGCGGGATTCAGTTCACTTCGAGTCATGATGATAGGCAGTGTGTGTAAGTATCTGCAGGGATTTATAAAGTTCAGACTGGAGTTTTCATCTCCACGTAGAAAAGTGAAAACTCCATGTGGTACCAGTTCTGTGTTTGGGTCAGCATCGTTCATGATATCAGTGTTCAGCAGCAAAACGTCAGTTACAGCTAATGCTGGATTATTTGTGTCTAATACACCAGCTGTGTTCCAGATTGTATTGGAATCACACCTAATCGTTTAGCTTAACCGAATGTACAATGTTTGAAGCCCTTTCAAATCATCCACTTATATATATATATATATATATATATATATATATATATATATATATATATATATATATATATATATATACTCATGCAAAATAGACCCAAATGCTCGGGGTTTCAGTACAGGGATTAGTAGTGGCAGCATTAATAGTTAAATACGATAGCCATGTTGCTCAAGTTGTGTAACAGATGCAAGGCAGCGATAATAAATTGTGCACTTTTGTTCTAAGCCATCTTTTCTCAATGCAAAACACTTCCAGACAACAGAGGAAGAATGTGTTTTTGAAGAGTAGTTATTTTGTACGTCTTTCTTGTTCCACACTTCGTTTGATGTAAAAATCCACTCACTTTTTAAAGTAGGGAACCAATTAGCATGAATGAGAAGGAAGAGGATTTTGAACTGCTGTGATGAGAGCAAAGCTCATGCAAAATGGTATGCGCTTATTAAATGAGATTGAATCTTCTTTTCCTGTTTATTAGATTCTTTGCAGGGTTGTGAACATTGTCAGATTGGCTTTATAAAATAGTGTAACTTGTTCAGCTTTCTCAATTTGACTTTCACATGTACAAAAATAATACTATATTACAGTGGTGCTTGAAAGTTCGTGAAGCATTTTCTACATTTAGGCATGAATGGCAGTTTTACATTAAGTTCTAGAAGTATACTTGGTCATTTAGTTATTGGGGAAAATGAACCAATATTATATATCTTTCAGTGGTATGTGGTTATCAGTTAATATGAAGGTGAAATATTGGGACTGTGGTGGCCTAGCGGTTAGGCTATTGGACTCTGGACCAGAAGGTCCAGGGTTCAAATCCCACCACTGCCAAGCTGCCACTGTTGGGTCCTTGAGCAAGACCCTTAACCCACAATGGCTTGGATTGTAAGACTGTACCAATTGTAAGTCGCTCTGGATAAGGGCTAAATGCTGTAAATGTAAATGTAAATTAAATTAGGGTTAGGTGATTCCAATGGGATGACGATCATGTGTGAGGGAACATCCTGTTCTTTTTAAAGACAAGAGTCTTTCCAAACATCTACTGGAAAAAACAGTATATGGACCGATGAAATCAAAATAGATTTGTTTTCGTTGTTTAAATGGGAAGCTTTATGTCTGGAGAAAGGAAAACACTGTTGTGTTTTTGGAGTTTTATCACTTCCGTTCTTTCTTATTTGCTTCAAGATGTCGTTTGCTGGTCTTAAACTCTGCATGTTTCATTAAACACCATCCACGGCTGATCGGACGTTCATTCATGGATCTGTTAAGTCCAGCTCTTAACCCAACGAAGCTGCTGATGCTCTAGAACTCTCCCTTTACATTTCTGACTGATAAGATTAATGTTAATAGCTTAGTCTAACAAATTTAGAATCACTTATCAAGTATAACGGGATCCTAGACTTAGACAACATTGTCTTATAAATCAGACCCTTTTTATTTGTGCACTGTAAATAAATTTTCCTTTTAGTAAATTAAAGCGTATGAATGAAAATTTCTGTGTTTATTGTTTGTCTAATTATCAATCACTGGGAAATTATATTCCTAAGCAATTATGACTGAAGGCCAGAGTCTGATGATGTTTTAGCTGAAAGAATGGAACTTTTTTACCTGGCGGAAGGGTGATAAACCAATATTTGTTTCTGTCCTGTTTATTTTAATATCTAATAATAAAAGGCGATAACAGAACCGTGGTATGATCGCAATAATACACTCAAAGTTTGTGCTATGACGTGTGACACCAGCATTGGTGGTGTCCCACTAGTGATTATTTGCATTATTACTCAATCTGCTGATCATTTTCTCCACTAATAAGTTGCTTGCTTGATTTATTCTGAATATAGGGAGAAATGCTATCACTCTTGCTCTTTACGATTACGAAAATAGTTAATAGTTCTGGTATAAAAAGGCAGCCTCTGGAGTTCAAATTCTTGCAAATCTGAGATATCCTTAGCAGGCTGTAACACGGCGTCTTACTGACGTAAGCAACCCCGGGGAAGTTCAACTTTGTGAGCAACAGTCTATGGAGGAGAGGCTGATGTTCGGATTCATGTATGCATTTATTTATTTATTTTAGTTGTTTTTGAGCTGGAAATAAAATGTTCCACATGGGACATCTTCAAAGACAGGCTTGTCAGTGGAGACTGCTGTTTCGATGTTATTTATGTAAAGCTCTGGTAAGATAACCTGCATTTGATGCTTGTAAATTAATGTTAGAATAACAAATGAACGATGCGTTCAAAGGATCGTACGCAATGGGACAGGCTTCAGTGACTTAGCAGCCAAGAAATGCCTTGGGCTTTGAGACACGATGTTTGTGTGTGTTTGGGGGTCAGATCGGAGTCAGTGTGTGTGTTTGTAAGTGTAAAAGGTCACCAAATGGATAGACAACGCTGATGTAGCTGTTGATATTGCAATGTATGAGCTAGGGACTGTGGTGGCCTAGTGGTTAAGGTACTGGACTATGGACCAGAAGGTCCAGGGTTCAAATCCCACCTATGCCAAGCTGCCACTGTTGAGTCCTTGAGCAAGACCCACAATTGCTTGGACTGTAAGATTGTATCAGTTGTAAGTCACTCTGAATAAGGGCGTCTGCTAAATGCAATGAACGTTTAGACACGGTTTTTAGGGATTTAAGTGAAATGGGACACTTTTGATCTGATGACGTAAATACTTTGATCTGCACTGAGGGATGTGTTCTTGAAGATGGGCGAACGTGATGTGTTTCTTCCACATGGATATCCGTCCTTGAAGACAGCCCTACGGTCTTTTTTGGAATGTCCAAAGTAATCCCACACTGCTAATTTTAATTTTTTTGGGGGGGAATGGATATTGGTGTTGTCTTGCTTTCTCACTACATGTGTGGTGCCAGTTGGCATGGCTGACAGGCAGTCTTGGAGATTTGGTTGTATTTTTATTTTAATATTGGTAATAAGCATGCACATGCTCATCGGAATAGGTACTCTCCATCTCACGATGGTTAATCACGATATTTTGACTTTACGTGAGAATCCGGGAATAAACATAAATACACATTCATCAGAAACTGTACTCTGTATTTTGAATTTTGAATTTTTCCGAGCAAGCGATACGCAGTGTACAGAGTATTCGCACTACTCTCCCACGTTCAGATGAGGAAGTCGGCAGTGCGTGACTTAAGGACTTGGTGGGAGTGATGAGCGCTGGGCAGTGGAGTAGCCGTGGTCGCGGTCGTGTCGTACACATGGTTAACCTAGCTTATTCTATGACATATACACTATATTTTAAACTCCCTGATTTACGATAAATTCAACTTACGATGGATTTCTCAGAACGTATCCCCATCATAGATCGTTGAATACCTGTGATCTTTTCCATTGCTAAGCTTGCAAATGTAAATGTTATACTTTTGAATTGTAATTTGGCATTTTGTATCATACCATAAACAATCTAACGTTATTCTATTGATAAAATAGCTCCAGCATTTTCAAATGTAACCCTAAATTCTCCCTGACTTGAACACTACCCTCACAGCGAGCGTATCTGCAGCCGCGCTCTCTCCGATAAACTGTGCACACGCTCTCAGTTAACAATTTTGCAGAGACTACCTAATTAGAAAAACACATTACTGCAGTGGGAGTCTTAATCTTACTCAGATGGTCTAGTAAGTAGATGGGGAAATTTAAACGTCCTCAGGCTAAATCACTCCAGCTAATAGGATCCAGAACTTTTCCTTGTGTGAGTGGAAGTGTCCTAAAACTTTTGTTTACTAGTGGAGGCTTGTGTAGTGTAGTGGATGGATGGCAGAGCTAGCCTGTTTATTAATTACTCCCTCCCTCATTCTCGTCCTGCCTCCTCACACGAAGCACACTGCAAATGCATTTCAACACACCGACTCTAGTATAAGGAGGAGGAGGTGCGGTAGAGCAAAGTGCTGCTATAAGTATAGTTTGGATCATTTCTTTATTTTAAATATTTAAACATTTAAACAGAAAAGCATCTGTTTGCGAAGAGGTCTAGCTGTGCTTTATGTGATTATGTGAGAGGTGATCATCTGTAAATTCTCCCATTCCTCATTAATCCATTTGGAGTGACACATTGTAAAACTAATAACACTGGGCTGCAAAATGTTACCTTTTTTTATCCTATAAACTAATATAGGTACTTTATATAACCTTTACACTAAATTGGAATCAGGTGTGTTTTTTAAAGTGACAGAGCAGTTCATTTAACATTTATTTCTGTTATACTATTTGTGTTTGTCAGCTTTATCTGTTACAAGTATCAATCTGAAGCATGATCTTTGGATTGTCTCCAAACTATAGGAATGGTAATTGGCTGTGAGAAGCCTGACCCTTGTGAGACACAAATATTTATCCTGGTCACCGACTGTACAAACAAAAAGTAATTCTAATAGCATAATACTTAAATACACAAAAAGCACAAATTCAGCAGAATGGAAATGACGCTGCACCACTGCACCAATATTTACACATTCAGTTCTAGCCTGCATATTTGTATATAGCATATATAGTCCTGTGTAAAAGTCTTAGGCCACCACTGGATTAGATACACCATTGTCTTACCTCCCTTTACACTTGAGCAGTAGCAGCATCTGGCAGTATCATAGGGATGATCTTTCCACAGTCTTAAGAAGCTTGGTCAGGAATTGTCTTTTTGGGAGGGTAGCATCCAAGAAACCACTTTTTGGAAGATGAACAGGGTGAAAAGTTCACAAAAATTGGAGTGCAAATCATTGAAAAAGTGTATTATAGAGTGACAAACCCAAGTTTGAATTGTTTGTGTCCATCGACAATGTCTTATGCATGGTCAATATACCGTTGTGAAAACGACAAACCTAATGGAGGCCTGAGACTTTTGCACAGTACTGTATGTGTTTATATATATGGACCATACCAGTGTTATGGAAGTATATCTGACATGTAGATTCAGGCTAAATG
This sequence comes from Ancistrus triradiatus, assembly GCA_025084515.1. Classification (NCBI taxonomy): domain Eukaryota; kingdom Metazoa; phylum Chordata; class Actinopteri; order Siluriformes; family Loricariidae; genus Ancistrus; species Ancistrus triradiatus. The sequence goes on along the minus strand of JAJAGP010000214.1, from coordinate 212,764 downwards.
TAAAGCCTAATCATCTGTTAACATTAATCCAACGATAACGTATAATGATACTAATTATACTGTTTGCTATGAATCAACTTAGGAATCAAAATCATATTTGATCCACCTAATTTATTTTAGGGTTTGTCTGTTTTTACTTTAGTGCATGTGCTCAAACGGCTGCACCATTCCCTACAGCTGCATTCTGATTGGACTCCAGTGATTATATTATCTTTATTATATTATATTTAGTGACGAGGTTTCATTCAGAAGTGACACTGAACTACATCTAAGCTAAGCAAGCAGTAAATCTTATCTAACCGTGTTACACTGATCTGATTCAAAACTAATTCAAATCAGACTTGAAACTGTGTTTCTGTTTCTCCAGGCCATGGCTCTGCATAGAAATCAAATCTAATAATGAACACACAATGCTTACTCTTCTGTTTTGTGGTTCTGTCGATTGCTTGTCTGGTTGAACCAGATCTCTAACAAAATTTGATTTGTAAGGGAGGGGGATTAGTTGGCTTTAAAACAAACTGGAGTAAAGCCATAAACACTACCCCTAACTTTCAGGAAGAGTTAGAAATAAGGATGTTGTTTGACTTTATTTCAGCTGTGTGGAGTTTGCATGTTCTCCCTGTGTTTGCATGGGTTTCCAGGCCCTCTTAATACAGTTCAGGGTCGCAGCAGGGCCAGGCCTAAGGACTAACACTTAACACAGTGCACAAGGCATGAAAAAACCCTAGACAGGGCATCCTTCCATCACAAGACACACACACACAATGGGATACTTTAGATACTACATTTGACCTAACACATGTATTTGGAATGCAAGAGAAAGCTGGCTCCTTCACATCATTTATCCTAATAAAACAGCAAAATTTCCACCCCAGTAATCAGACATATCGTGTTATGTGTCCAGTGGACCCTTGACTGTGTTTTTATTCCAGACAGAGCAAACCTCAACACTACCTCTATACTTGCTCATTTTCCAAAGAGACCCTGATATGAAAAGTTATCATTTGTGCACCACTCCATGAGATCTTTGGAAGGGAAAAAAGTAAACACCATATTGTTCCACTCCATGTAATTGGGTGCTATTGTTAATGTGTGCAGTGTTTGTGTTTCTCTGATTGATGGTGCTGCTTGAAAATGGCTGCCGCAGCTCTATGAAAACACCATTTTCTCGCAGTCACGCCTCAATCATCTCCCATTGTGCGATTTCTCACAGCCGACGGCGATATGTGCGCGACCGCAGTCGAGTCGCTCCTCGGCAAACAAACCCGCAGCATATCAATTACCCATCATCCCGCGCAGACAGCGACACAGCAAGGCTGAAGAGACACAGCACGTGCAGTCACGTATACACACGCTCACGCCCGAGCAGATCAGTGTGACACAGCCATGATTCGGGACATGTTAGTGTGGGGACCCTCACCTGCCATGACTCTGTGTGTGTCTGTGTGTGTCTGTGTGTTGTTCATTGCTGCCCTTTCCCAGTGAACCCCACCACAGTCTTCCTTCCCTCTTACCTTGCGTGTCACTTTCATGTATGAGATCTACACTCATTCACTCACACACAAACACCATTAGAGATAGTCAAAGAGTCCAAGTACAGTGGTACTTTGGTTCTCCACCACCTGGGAACTTGTCAAATTCACTTCTTGATACATTTTGACTCGAAACATTTTTCCTGATTCATGTTGTTGGCTCAGAAGTCTGCGCACTTGCTTAAACTTGTATGAGTCAAGCCATGCAGCAACAATTACCTTCTAGCACCAACAGTCAATATGAATCTATTCATTCACCATTAAACACTGCTATTAAACAAAAACATTCACCTTTACAAACCATAATCCACCATTAAACACCGACATTCCCCTTTATAAATAACAATCCATCATTAAACACTGCTATTAAACAAAAACATTCACCTTTACAAACCATAATCCACCATTAAACACCGACATTCCCCTTTATAAATAACAATCCACCATTAAACACCAATATTCAACTTTATAAACCATAATCCACCATTAAACACAAATATTCACCTTTATAAATCATAATCTACCATTAAACACCAATATGCACCTTTATACACCATAATTCACGATTAAACACCAATATTCACCTTTATAAATAACAATCCACCATTAAACACCGCTATTAAACAAAAACATTCACCTTTACAAACCATAATCCACCATTAGACACTGACATTCCCCTTTATAAATAACAATCCACCATTAAACACTGCTATTAAACAAAAACATTCACCTTTACAAACCATAATCCACCATTAAACACCAATATTCAACTTTATAAACCATAATCCTCCATTAAACTCCAACATCCCCCTTTATAAATCATAATCCACCGTTAAACACCAATATTCATTTTTATAAATCACAATCCACCATTAACCACCAATATTCACCTTTATAAACCATAATCCACCATTAAACACCAATATTCACGTTCATAACCATAATCCACGATTAAACACCAATATTCACCTTCATAACCATAATCCACCATTAAACACCAATATTCACCTTTATAAACCATAATCCACGATTGAACACCATTATTCACCTTTATAAACCATAATCCACCATTAATCACCAACATTCACCTTTATAAACCATAATCCACCATTAAACACCAGTATTCACTTTTATAAACCATAATCCACCATTAAACACCAATGTTCACCTTTATAAACCATAATCCACCATTAAACACCGTTATTCACCTTTATAAACCATAGTCCACCATTAAACACCAATGTTCACCTTTATAAACCATAATCCACCATTAAACACCAATATTCACCTTTATAAACCATAATCCACCATTAAACACCAGTATTCACTTTTATAAACCATATAAACACCAACGTTCCCCTTTATAAACCACAATCCACCATTAAACACCAATATTCACCTTTATAAACCATAATTCACCATTAAACACCAACATGCAGTATTGAAAACTAGTTTTAACCTTTGTACAGTGTTAGCTTCAGTCCGTGTATATGGGAAATGCATTTTAGAATTCGATTACTCAAGTTTGTAGTGTGTATTAGAGAACATTATGTTTTTCGAGTTTAGGAGTCATGGAATGAAATGATCCCCCGTTGTGCATTTAATCCTGTTTATTTAGCCTCTAAGGATAAATATCTTGCCTAATAGTCCTCATATTCCTGGTAGAAATGAGGGTTGGCACTAGCGAAGCATCGAGTATCTCCAGACCCTGCAGGGATGGAGACAGGGGCAGTGTGTGACCAGGAAATGACTCACTCCAACACCACACAGGCCAAAGGCTAACAAGTCCCACAGCGCTAACCACTACAACAAGCAGCGCTGTATTAACTCTGCTCCCTGAGCTCAGAGCTGGAATAATGGGCTCTAATAACCCTCTGTGTAATGTATGAGAATAGAGTCAGATCACTCTGTTTAGTTGTAGATGTTAGTAACAGGTTTACCATGTCAGTATTGGTTCCCAGAGCTAATTCCACTGGGTATTATGAACATTTAATGAATGTTCCTTTTATTACTGATGAACTAAATCTGGTTGTGACCAAAAAATACTGGTGTTTTTGTTGTGGAACCCATTTCTAAGCCAGCAGTCTAGAATGTTTGTGTGGAGTGCTAGCGTGAATTTTTCTCTCGGTCCACCTTGCTGATAGTCAAATTGAATCTAAAATATAATTATATGAATACTTTGATGATTCATTTGCTCAAATAAGCAAACAGTGTAAAGAATAAGAACGTTTAATCGGGTTTCTGTCTTTCTTTCAGCGCCGCCAAAGTTTTTAAGGACCCCCAACGATCAGACGGGCGTCCAAGGCGGCGTGGCCTCCTTCGTTTGCCAGGCCACGGGCGACCCTCGACCCAAGATCGTATGGAACAAGAAGGGGAAGAGAGTGAGCAACCAGAGATTTGAGGTATTAGGTCTATTGTTCTGATGTAAAATGCTCGACAAGTGAATGCTACAAAAACCTGTCTGACCCGATCACGCTAGCTTTAGCACCGCTAACCACTAATCGCTTGGCATTCAGCATCCATGCATTAACACATACGCTAATCATAAGTTTCCTACAGATTTGCATGATTATTGGCTGATAGAGATCTCGACGAAGATTTCCAACCGCTTACACCCGCTATCACGCTTTTGCATTTGGCTGTGTACTGCAGAGCGTTGACTGGATTACGCTAGCTTATTGCTTTTTCCTTTTGCTCTTCATCCCATGCCTGGGCTTTCTCATTTGGCTGAAGCATTTTGATTTATTTCCTTTAATCTTCAATTCTGCTAGCCACGATAAAGCAACCCATCACACCAGGACACTGATAAGATTCCCATTAATATATGTGTGTGTGGATGTGTGGGTGTGTGCGTTTGCTGTCGCTACGCTGTGTGGAGTGTGTTAGCGATGGTCGGACATCGCAGAAATCTAATCTTATCAGAGTTCACTGCACTGCACTGCACGCTCAGACCCGCCGCATGCTAACATGGACGCTGCATTCACTAACAACATTCTGCTGCAACATTTTCCTCTAACCACACCGTCGCCTCCTCCTTTAAAGCCATTTCCTTTCAGAAGTCCACGACTTCACGTCTACACTGGTTCTTTCGCTGAGAAAGGAGCCAGGATGCTCTCCATCACATGCTGCTTTCCGGATCGGCTAAATGAACAAACTTTAGCTGGAACACACTGAGTGCATTTACATCAAGCAAATAATCAGATGAAGGCAAAACATCAGATTTTAGCAATAAAACAATACCCAGGCTGGAAAGTTATATCTTAATAATGCCTGCAAAACTCGGGGAGACTCTGCCAGCTGGCTTTGTAAAATCTGCACTGTTTAATGTCTACAGTAGACTAATATAGTTCATACACACATCTTGCTAGTACTGGGTTGGACCCTAGTGGAGATTTGAGTTACTGTCGGCTTTCTCTTAGCTCAAACCAGTCTGGCCATTCTCCTCTGACATCAGCAAGGCATTTTCACCCAGAGAACTGGATATTTTCTCTTTTCTGGATCATTCTCTGTAAACCCTAGAGATGGCGCTGTGTGTCAAAATCCCAGTAGATCATCTTCTGAAATACTTCAACCAACCCGTCTAGCACCAACAACCATGCCACGTCCAAAGTCACTTAAATCACCTTTCTTTCTCATTCTGATGCTCAGTTTGAACTTGAAGCGGGTCGTCTTGACCATTAAATATAGTCATTGACAAGAAAAAGGCACCCAGATATGCTCATTGGCAAAAAAAAGTTCACCAAGAAGAATTTACGTAAAAGATTACGATATTAGAGCGAAAGGATAAGTTTATTGGGGAAAACTGTACAATTGAAAGGGGGCCCTAGTTACCCTGTTGGGCCGCCTCTAGCCTGGATACAAGATGAGATACAGTTGGGCATGAAGGCAGGTTCTGTATGGTATCCTGTGACACATTTGCCCACTGATGTTGCAGCTGGGCCTGGAGATCCTGATACTGATAGCTTGCTTAAGCTGATGTCCCAGTTGATTCCAGAACTGCTTGACTGGCAATAAATCTGGCAACTGGACAGGCCGAGGAAGTGTTCCTATCTGGTGGAGGCATTCCTGCTAAACCCTTGCTGTGTGTGGGTGAGCATTATCCTGCTGAAAGATGCCAGTTGGAAGCCCTGCCATGAGAAGAAGCATGTGGCCACAAGATGTCCTGCACATATCGCTGAGCTGTTAGTGTCCCCCGTATCACTACTAGGGATGGCCGACTGTCGTATGCGATGGCTCCCCAGATCATCACACCAGCAGTTGGGGCAGTGTGTAACTCCACAGCAAAGGCAGGAGTGAAGTCTTCATACTTGAACCTGACTTCAGATCCAAAACAGAACCTGGATTTGTTGTTAAAACATTGTTATATAAGAACAGAAGAGAGATTCTTAGTGTTGTGTTGAAAGCGCTGGCATTTTCTTTTCTGATGACAGCACAACTTCTTAGCTCCATTGTTCATCCACTATTTTAATATTACTCACTCCAAATCTTAATTATATCCGACAGAGAGCCAGTATGTTTACGGTTCTCTCTTGGAATGTGTTCCAAATTCCCTGGTTGTATCGACTGACCACATCACAGAGCCTTATGCAAACATCTACGTACCCCTGGTGAAACTGTTGAAAGAGTGGTGACAGAGTTTTTTATTTTGTGTTTTGTTTTCTTCTCCACAACTTTAAGTCAGGTGTCATTTGGGGGATTTCCACTCAGGGTGCAGGCATATAAACATGTCCTGGATCAGACGCCAGTCCATCGCAGGTCTGGCAGTTGAGTTGCTATTGCAACGCAATTGGACGATCCTTGACTGGTCTCCCTTCCCTCAATCAAAGCCTAATGAAAATACATTTTGAACAGGGAGCAAACTTTAATATGGCCAATGTTCTGCATATTGTCTTCTGAGATCTTCCACAACACAAATAAAGCCTCAGCTTTCTCTCCAAGGTCAGTTAACCGAACCGAAGCTCTTTTAATTTGTCCATATCATAAAGGAGCAACTCACTGGAAAAGACAATAATGCTTGGAACAGGGAAAACATGAAAAGGAAAGAGTAATGTGATGATTACATAAAAAAAAAAAAATCACGAACAATCTTTTAAGAATCTGTAGACCCAAACAGAAGACAGAAAATTGTGGAGAATAACCATATCTAAGGGTGGGCGATATGGTAAAGATATTATATCACAATATTTAAAGACATTTTCACAATACATAATATTCATCACGATACATGTGATCGCAGACGATATGCATCAGTAGCAACAGATTCTTAAAAACTGCTATTCAAATATTATTCCATATTTAGTTAAACAATTACACACTTTATATTGACAGTATCTTTGATATGATCAGAAAAGCATACCACGATGTCTATCACGACAACCAAATTTATCACGATACGATAAAATATCGTCTTATTGCCCACCCCTATCCATATCCACTATCCATATGGACACCTGGCTTTACAATCAGCTTGAGTGCATTTAGAAATAGTAATCATCTGGAATGGAGCCCAAATATTTGCGCAGCTGCCAAATTTTGTTTAATTTTCAGCGCTCAACACTTACGCATAAGACTTAACGTCAAATTAGAATATCGATACTTTTGGTTATGTTTCTGATCTACTGTATATGTGATAACTGACGTTACTGGACTGAAATCTGGGTGATTTTATTGCATTTAAGGTGCCACTAGAGTACAACAGAGTGATTGCTAAAATTTGATCATCATCAGATTATTGTGTGTGTGTGTAAATGCACTCTGTCACATTCAGGCTGTGTGTTTGTGAGTTGCTCTATGTCAAAGCGTGTGTAGCAGCGTGAGGACTCCCCACTGTAAGCTCTTTAATAAATGTAAGCCCATGAAAGTGTCAAGGATCTATCTGTTCAGAGTGAGTATACATCTCTAGCATGTGTCGATAGCTGTGCGAAGCTCAAAACGCCTTGTTTAAACGAGTTCTGTGTCTCGTCTGTCCAAACTAGCCACAGTCTTGTCTTTCGTATCAGCATCGTGTCTTACTAAACCAAATGTCCCACGTCAATTATTCGGCTCACGTTCGACTGTATTTGTTGTGTTCCATTGGTATACTCACTGTTATGCTACTTGATGTTATGTCAGCTTTAAGAAAGGGGTGAAACTCAACTTATCTGTACTTTACATGTCCTCGAATATTTCGATATGCAGTGGAACAAATTTCCCATTCTTAAAGTAAAGTGGCCAAGCAGGTTCTCCTGTTAGATAATGATACACGTGTTATGAAGTAAAGAAGTACATTCACAGAGCATTTTACATTGTTGACTCAAACCCATCCCCGTGCTGTGTTTTCGAGACTGTAAGCTACTCCAGTACTGGATAAAGTTGCTTCTGTTAATCGTGTCTGTTTATCCAACCAGTAGTTTGCTATTTGTATGGGGTTTTGTGTTGTTATTTATTGATGTGTTTAAGGTCAAATTCTAAAAAAAATAGCAGGGCTGGCTTACTAGTTATAACTAGCAGACATTTATACACATAGACACAGAGTAACTTGCACAAAAAGTCTCTAAACAGTCTCTAGAACAGTCTGGAGAACGGTCTCTACTAGTGTTGCATGGTATACTGATTCTAGAAAAGTATCACCATAGCTTGCCATTAAAAATGCTAGGATACCTCATTTTATTAGAAACTTCCAAACTGCTAAATCTCCGGCGTTCACAATCACAAGTAGATCATCAATACCAATTATAAATATAATCTGTTCGTATTTATTCTACTCCGGACACTCAGCAGTACTGGTAATGGTAATTACAGCATGTTCAGTTATGTCAAAAATGATTTCTATTGATAGAAAATGTTAACTAACCTATCAAAGAAGTCTCATAAACTCAAGGGTACAGAGGGACATGAGATTACTGCTCTCTGTGTAAAAGCCATAATAACAATGTGGCTTTTCTAAACAAATTGTTTTCAGTAATCAAATTATTACTGTTATAAATGTACCTATTCATTGTCAACATTTATTTCTGGGGTTTTTGATTGATTAAAAAAAAAAACTTCAAGTTTTATGTTCTACCCTCAGTATCGGTATTGAGATATTTTAGGCAGGTATCATATCGAAAGTCACAATTTTGGGATCGTGGCAACACTAGTCTCTACCTGGTTGGGTTTAGTGATATTGAGTAAGAGCCCTTTTTGCATATAAGAATAATGGGTAAGACCTGGTTAGGTTTAACAATAACTTTTAGGACATGGTTAGATGTAATGATAAAATGTAGGACCTTGTTGGATTTATTGATAAGGGATACGACCTGGTTGGATGTAATGATAATGGGTGAGTGATTTAGTTGGATGTACTGATAATTAGTAGGACCTAGATGGATTTACTGGTAATGGATAGGTCCTGGTTGGGTGTACTGATCAAGTGTAGGTCCTGGTTGGATGTATTGATAATGGATAGGTCCTGGTTGGATGTAATCATAAGTTGTAGGAGCTGATTGGATGTAATGATAATGGATAGGTCCTGATTGGGCGTACTGATAATGGATGGGTCCTGGTTGGATGTAGTCATAAGGTGTAGGAGCTGGTTGGATGTAATGATAATGGATAGGTCCTGATTGGGCGTACTGATAATGGATGGGTCCTGGTTGGATGTAGTCATAAGGTGTAGGAGCTGGTTGGATGTAATGATAATGGATAGGTCCTGATTGGATGTAATGATAATGGATAGGTCCTGATTGGATGTAATGATAAGGTGTAGGTCCTTGTTGGATGTAATGATAAGATGTAGGTCCTGGTTGGATTTATTGATAATGTGTAGGTCATGGTTGGAGTTATTGATAATGTGTAGGTCATGGTTGGATGTATTGATAATGGATAGGTCCTGGTTGGATGTAATCATAAGGTGTAGGAGCTGGTTGGATGTAATGATAATGGATAGGTCCTGGTTGGATGTAATGATAATGGATAGGTTCTGGTTGGATGTAATCATAAGGTGTAGGAGCTGGTTGGATGTAATGATAATGGATAGGTCCTGGTTGGATGTAATGATAATGGATAGGCCCTGGTTGGATATAATGATAATGGATAGGTCCTAGTTGGATGTAATGATAATGGATAGGTCCTGGTTGGATGTAATGATAATGGGTAGGACCTGGCTGAGCCACTGCATCTTCTGTGTTGTCAGTTTGGAGAGTTTGTCCCAGTCAGCTGCTGTGTGTGTGTGTGTGTGTGTGTGTGTGTGTGTGTGTGTGTGTGTGTGTGTGTGTGTGTGACATACATGTGTCTGTGCATGGTTCATCCTCGCCTTTTCCGAACAAAAATCTCCCATAACATATCCTGTCTGTCGCACCTGTAGGTGATAGAGTTCGACGACGGCTCCGGCTCCGTCCTGAGAATCCAGCCCTTGCGCACTCCGCGGGATGAAGCCATTTATGAATGCGTGGCCTCCAACACTGTTGGAGAGATTAGTGCCACCACACGCCTCACTGTCTTACGTGGTAGGTCTTCTATACAAAGCCAAAACAATTAACCTTTATTCTGTTCTCCCAACAGCGTGAGCAGGTAAGACCACTGTCTCGACATTTTTTATTGCTGTTTGTCTTTCTGACAATTTGAGATTTTCCCATTCAAGACAGTACTGGCTTACAAGACACCTTTTTTGGACTTTGACATGTTTTGTGACAAACACTTGAATCAGTTTAAAAGTAGGTGGTACAGTGGTGCTTGAAAGTTTGTGAACCCTCTAGAATTTTCTATATTTTTTGCATAAATATGACCTAAACAATCAAACCATTTTTTAACCATTCTTTGGTAGAACGACTTGTGTGCTTAGGGTCGTTGTCTTGCTGCATGACCCACCTTCTCTTGAGATTCAGTTCATGGACAGATGTCCTGACATTTTCCTTTAGAATTCTCTGATATCATTCAGAATTCATTGTTCCATCAATGGTTTGAAGCCATCCTGCCCAGATGCAGCAAAACAGGCCCAAACCATGATACTACCACCACCATGTTTCACAGATGGGATAAGGTTCTTATGCTGGAATGCAGTGTTTTCCTTTCTCCAAACATAATGCTGTTCCTTTAAACCAAAAAGTTCTATTTTGGTCTCATCTGTCCACAAAACATTCTTCCTATAGCCTTCTGGCTCGTTCACGTGATCTTTAGCAAACTGCAGACGAGCAGCAATGTTCTTTTTGGAGAGCAGTGGCTTTCTCCTTGCAACCCTGCCATGCACACCATTGTTGTTCAGTGTTCTTCTGATGGTGGACTCATGAACATTAAAACATTAGCCAATGTGAGAGAGGCCTTCAGTTGCTTAGAAGTTACCCTGGGGTCCTTTGTGACCTCGCCAACCATTACACGCCTTGCTCTTGGAGTGATCGTTGTTGGTCGGCCACTCCTGGGGAGGATAATGGTCTTGAATTTCCTCCATTTGTACACAATCTGTCTGACTGTGGATTGGTGGAGTCCAAACTCTTTAGAGATGGTTTTATAACCTTTCCCAGCCTGATGAGCATCAACAACTCAGAAATTTCCTTTGTTCATGCCATGATACACTTCCACAAACGTGTCTTGTGAAGAGCAGACTTTGATAGATCCCTGTTCTTTAAATAAAACAGGGTGCCCACTCACACCTGATTGTCATCTCATTGATTGAAAACACCTGACTCTAATTTCACCTTCAAATTAACTGCTAATCCTAGAGGTTCACATACTTTTGCCACTCACTAATATGTAATATTGGATCATTTTCCTCAATAAATAAATGACCATGTACAATATTGCTCTCTCATTTGTTTAACTGGGTTCTCTTTATCTACTTTTAGGACTTGTGTGAAAATCTGATGATGTTTTAGGTCATATTTATGCAGAAATATGGAACATTCTAAAGGGTTCACAAACTTTCAAGCACCACTGTATAATATTTGCGTTTTGCCAGCTTTTGTATGGACGGTCTTTAGTAGGTGTTGCGAAGTTACTTCTTCCTCCGGAATCGCAGCAGCATGTGCTGTGGCTAATACAGTGAACTGCTTCAAAATATGTAGTATAAATATTGTATCAGCCTTATATTTTGCTGAATGGTAAACGTGCTTCTCCTGCAGTTACACTAATGGCTGTTATTCGATGGTATTTTACTCTAATTGTTTTACCAATATGCTATGATATTATTTTAGTAGTTTGCCCACTTTGTGTGTGTATTGACAGTAGCCATGCTACTCCAGCAGTTTTAACATAATACTGCAAAAATAGAGAATGAAACTACAGAATATACGACAATAGTTAGTATTGTAAGGAAAATCTTACTCAATGAAGTGACTTATATGTTGACTGCTTTCTGATCAAACATAATATGGAGCAGCTTATACTCTGTAAGATGCATTGGCTTTAGATCCCCTCACGCTGCGTTGTTCATATATGGCTGTACTTTGAGTAGAAGGACTCACACATGGCTGAGTTATGAGGGCACAGTAGAAAAGATCCTCTGCTCTTGACCTTGGGCGTTTGAGAAGGACCGGAATTAATACTGGAATTACTAGTAGGCGGGTTTTCTTCCTCACTAGTTTCATTATGATCAGCCTAATTTTATGGTACATGTACAAAGCATTTTCTTTTTCACACTCTCTATCCATTGAGGCCATGCTGTGCGGGGTCCGGAATAACGTGCATTCTCTGAGTGGTTTTGTGGCTCTTTGTACTTCGGCGTGACCGTACGACTGCGCTCTCTGAAAGACGTTTATTTTACCTGCGGGAAGGAAGAGCGTGACGTATTGCAAAGAAGAGCAGCTCAAATTAAAAAGGTGCAGCCGGACAGGGAAGAAGAAGGAGAACAGAGAGGCAAAGTCATTTAACGTCACAGCGTGTGCAGCACTGCGCAAAAGTCTTAGGCCACCATTAGATTAGCTATACCATTTTAGCATATATAGAATTACTTCTCAGGCTCTTTATTACAATGCAACCAGAAAATACAGGAAATTTGTACGCAGTAGTGAAAAACTGAGAAGAACAGCTTCTATAAGCTACAGTGGCAAGTATTTAGTGTGATCTCCCCCTGAGCAATAGCAGCATCTGGCAGCTTCATCGAGATGCCAAGTTGACCCTTCTACAGTCCGAAGTAGCTTGATCAGTAATGGTCTTTTTGGGAAGAAACCACTTTTTCAGAAAGGGCACTTGGTGAAAAGTCTAAGATATGCTAAAGCTCTCAAAGATTGGAATGAAAATCAGTGGGAAAGAGTATGACGTGTCCAAGTTTTAAATTTTTGAGTTGAGTCAATGACAATGTGTTGGGTATGGTCATTATTCCATTGCTACAACAACATATTTAATGGTGGCCTAAGACTTTTGCACAGTACTGTATAAGTTCTATTGAATAATTTATCCTCTGTCTAAGCACTTGTGATTTGTTATTATGCATCTATCACACGCTAGTTATATTCTGTCGTTTATCAAAGTTCTGTATTTTCATTTTAGATGAAATAGCACAATGACTAAGTGTAAAAATAGTCCTACATTGTTCCATCAATGATGGGAAGCCGTCCTGGCCCAGATGCAGCAAAACAGGCCCAAACCATGAAACTACCACCACCATGTTTCACAGATAGGATAAGGTTCCTTTCTACACACATAACACTTTTCTTTTAAACCAAAAAGTTCAATTTTGCTCTCATCCGTCCACAAAACATTCTTCCAGTAGCCTTCTGGCTCGTCCAGGTGATCTTTAGCAAACTGCAGACAAGCAACAATGTTCTTTTTTTAGAGCAGTGGCTTTCTCCTTGCAGCCCTGCCATGCACACCATTGTTGTTCAGTGTTCTCCTGATGGTGGACTCATGAACATTAACATTAGCCAATGTGAGAGGGGCCTTCAGTTGCTTAGAAGTTACCCTGGGGTCCTTTGTGACCTCACCAACTATTACATGCCTTGCTCTTGGAGTGATCTTTGTTGGTCGACCACTCCTGGGGAGGGTAACAATGGTCGTGAATTTCCTCCATTTGTACACAATCTGTCTGACTGTGGATTGGTGGAGTCCAAACTCTTTAGAGATGGTTTTGTAACCTTTTCCAGCCTGATGAGCATCAACATCTCTTTTTCTGAGCTCCTCAGAAATCTCCTTTGTTCATACCATGATACACTTCCACAAACGTGTTGTGAAGAGCAGACTTTGATAGATCCCTGTCCCATTGATTGAAAACACCTTACTCCTAATTTCACCTTCAAATGAAACTGCTAATCCTAGAGGTTCACATACTTTTTGCCACTCACTAATATGTAATATTGGATCATTTTCGTCAATAAATAAATGACCAAGTATAATATTTTTGTCTCATTTGTTTAACTGGTTTCTCTTTATCTACTTTTAGGACTTGTGTGAAAATCTGATGATGTTTTCAGTCATATTTATGCAGAAATATAGAACATTGTAAAGGGTTCACAAACTTTCAAGCACCACTGTATGTGCTCCTGAAATATAACTTTTTTTTTTAATCAACAAAATGTGACACACAGCCTCAGTGACTTGCCAGTTACTTTGAACTGATATTTAATGACATGTGATTAGAATTGGAGTCGAAGCAGATTTGAAGCAGAGCGCTGTGTACTGATTACCCTCATATTCAGCCACTAGGCAGAGCGTAGAACTTCTGTGCATAACTTCAGAAACTAATATTAATCTCGCCCTGAGATATGAAAGTGTGAAGACAGTTCAGAGCAAGCTTTGCACTTTCACTACTGTTCTGCTGTTCCATGTCACAGTGCTGTGACTTGAGCCTGTCACCTTAAAGCACCTTCTTATAAACAGTCGTGATACACTTACACTCCATCAGACACAGGAGTGAAAAAGTGAGCCAGGGCTGATTTTATGACTTCAGAAGCCGACCTCGCAGTCATGTTCCAAATCTTTTTACCAGTACAGAGCAGTAGCAGCACAGGTGGGAGAAAATTCCATACAAATGTGGATGTCATGGGTGTCCACAAACTTTTGTCTGTATAGTGTACGCCCCAGAACGTATCTGATTAGTTAACTGTGCATTACAAGTTTTAGAAATGTGTCACAGTTGGTCTCCTTCCTAAAATCTCTAGGCTTTTATTTGCAGATCCTAGATGTGCCACTCTTGGGACGTCAACCCACCACAACCCAGGTGTACGTCGATGCTGAAAGCTGTCAGTGTAATCATTTGAATAGGATCGCTCAAACATTTGCACATCAATACATGTTCATTTACAGTACACTAGTTGTCTTGAGTTGTCTTGTTAGTTTGATAATGAAACAGCAGAGATTTTAATCCATAACATCAAATATTTCTCTGATCTGTTTCATGGGCGCGATGTAGCCAGTCTAGCGCTCCACCAGCCTGTTAATCATTCTGAAAGCATGAAGACTACAAAACAATTGAACTTCTCCCTGTCCAGTTTGAGACTGAAGTGGTTTGTCTCCTCCGTGGGAAGGAGGTCATGTCGTATTCATGAACGCTCCCGCTTGGCTCAGTTTGCTGGCTTCGTTCTGACGGGTGGAACCAGTTGGTTATGAGCACTATCAAGGTCATTTCCTCAACAAATAATTCATAAAACACAAAATCGTTTCCTTTCTTTCAACTCTTTTTCTCTCTCTTTTTTTCTGGCACTGAGTAATGGAGCCCAGTGTTGGCAGTGGCGTGAAATGGTGTTCCGTGCCGTACATCACATCCTCTTTCCTCTCATAAGCTGCACTTTCCTCGAGTAATTTCTCTCAGCAGATTGCCGTTCCACTTTTCCTTTGTTTTCGCTCTCATTTCCGCTTCCCTTCTCCCTTAATCTTACTTGATATTCGATTTGCTCTCGCTTTCCCCTTTCTCCCTCTTCTTTTATGTTCTGCGTTGACCTCGTATTGCACAAAGTCGCTGCACAATCAGCGCTGTCCCACACTCACTTGCATGTGTGTTGTATTCATACTGTATACTCACTGAAGAGCAGACCAGCAGGATCCCATGTTGACATGTCCTTGGTAACCAGTTTTGGGATGTTGCTATGGCTTGTTCAGTGCAAGATGTCTTGAGGGAACAAAAACAGGTTTAATTGAACTGGACCAATTTATAGTCACTGCATATGTTTTGGAAGAGTCTCTGAATGCTCAGATGTTTCACTGCAGGAGGTAGTTCAGGAGCTCCAGAGGAAGCCTGGAACAGAATCCTATGCTGCTGTAGTTTTTCCTTCAGTCTGCTGCTGATATCATTCTACACTTTCTCCACTGTTTACATGTGTGTTGCATCATACAGACGCGTCAGGTTACTTTTGGATGGTGAAAAACACAGCAAACTTCCTCCATAAACATGTCCGTTGTTAAAGCAAGAAAAAATAACAGGAACCTTGTTTTCCACAGAAACACAGCCAGTACTCACAAACCAGCTCTTCCACTTGCTGTGAAGCACCAGGGATCCGATTTTTAACATGAACCACTGAGTGGTGTTGAGTTTTATGAGCACTGTCCTTAGAAGTGGTCCGTCTTTGTAGAGCCGTGCTCACATTACTGGTTTATGGGATTTATAGGACATAGAGGATCTGCTTCTCAGATTTGCGCTGGTTTTCCACAGTTGTATTGGTTCTGGAGAAGTAGATGGAAGATGCTGGCCTGCTGGATGCAGATCTTTGGCTTCTATAAAATGGAAGATTGGGTTTAATTTTAAGGTTGCAAATCTAGTTGGTTGCTATATTCACACCACAGATGTCAAGAACTATTTACAGACAAGGTCTTCATCTTTACTTGGTACAGTCCTAATGCCAGGAACCCTTTTACAGTTTCCCATCTTTACTTGGTACAGTCCTAATGCCAGGAACTATTTTACAAGTTCCTCATCTTTACTTGGTACAGTCCTAATGCCAGGAACCATTTTACAGTTTCTCATCTTTACTTGGTGCAGTCCTAATGCCAGGAACCCTTTTACAAGTTCCTCATCTTTACTTGGTACAGTCCTAATGCCAGGAACCCTTTTAGAAGTTCCTCATCTTTACTTGCTACAGTCCTAATGCCAGGGACCCTTTTACAAGTTCCTCATCTTTACTTGGTACAGTCCTAATGCCAGGAACCCTTTTACAGTATCCCATCTTTACTTGCTACAGTCCTAATGCCAGGAACGCTTATACAGTTTCCCATCTTTACTTGGTGCAGTCCTAATGTCTGGAACCCTTTTACAAGTTCCTCATTTTTACTTGGTACAGTCCTAATGCCAGGAACCCTTTCACAAGTTCCTCATCTTTACTTGGTATAGTCCTAATGCCAGGAACCATTTTACAGTTTCTCATCTTTACTTGGTGCAGTCCTAATGCCAGGAACCCTTTTAGAAGTTCCTCATCTTTACTTGGTGCAGTCCTAATGCCAGGAACCCTTTTAGAAGTTCCTCATCTTTACTTGGTACAGTCCTAATGCCAGGAACCCTTTTAGGAAGTTCCTCATCTTTACTTGGTACAGTCCTAATGCCAGGAACCCTTTTAGAAGTTCCTCATCTTTACTTGGTGCAGTCCTAATGCCAGGAACCCTTTTACAGTTCCTCATCTTTATTTGGTACAGTTCTAATGCCAGGAGCCCTTTTACAGTATCCCATCTTTACTTGGTACAGTCCTAATGCCAGGAACCCTTATACAGTTTCCCATCTTTACTTGGTGCAGTCCTAATGTCAGGAACCCTTTTACAAGTTCCTCATTTTTACTTGGTACAGTCCTAATGCCAGGAACCCTTTCACAAGTTCCTCATCTTTACTTGGTATAGTCCTAATGCCAGGAACCATTTTACAGTTTCTAATCTTTACTTGGTGCAGTCCTAATGCCAGGGACCCTTTTAGAAGTTCCTCATCTTTACTTGGTACAGTCCTGATGCCAGAAACCTGTTTACAAGTTCCTCATCTTCACTTGGTACAGTCCTAATGCCAGGATCCCTTTTACAGTTCCTCATCTTTACTTGGTACAGTTCTGATGCCAGGAACCATTTTACAGGTTCCTCATTTTTAAGTTAAGATAATCTTATCTTTTCTTGGTGCAGCTCTATTGCCAGGGACCCTTTTACAAGGTCCTCATCTTTACTTGGTACAGTTCTAATTTAGAAAACCATTTTACAAGGTTCTCATCTTTACTTAGTACAGTCCTAGTTCCAGGAACTGTTTTACAAGCTACTCATCTTTACTTGGTACAGTCCTAATGTCAGCAACACTTTAACTAGGCTTTCATCTGTACTTGGTACAGTCCTAATGCCAGGAACAATTTTATGAGTTTCTCATCTTCTCTAGGACTTGACATAAACCCTACAATGACTTTTTCTTCCCTTTTTTAATTTGGAGTCTCGAAACCAAGAACTCTTTAATGGCAAGTTCCCCATCTTCACTGATATCAAAAACATTTTAAAAAGTTTTCATCTTCACTTGGTGGACTCCTGATATATAACAAACAAAAAACACATAGCTAAAAGGACCAGCACAGAGGAGTCACCATCGTACAGTGGTACAGAGGTACAACGTGATTTTGAGTCGTCTATGTGAAATCCGCATAGCTTTCATCACATCCCGGGGAGCTCCATGGGGAGTAGTTTCTCCCAAAGTAGTCCTTAGAACTGTTTGGTGCGAACGCGTCTACAGATGTAGTCATATTGAAAGTCATACAACCCCAAATTCTGTTGGCCTCTTCAAATAGTAACAAACATGCTTATCTTCTCACTCAAGAAAGCAAGACTGAAGCAGTGTGAGCACCTATAAAGTGACGAAATTGTGTCATCTCAAAGCAAGCCGAGAAGCCTGGGAGGGAGAAATGCGCCATTGGGTTATTAGCATGCAGCCGGGATTGGGGATGATGAGGAACGCCATTAGTGATGAACTAGCAGACTCACCGAATTCATTTGCATTAAGTGCTTTGATGGGAGTATAATGAAGTCCACTCTAAATCTACTTGTCCAAGTTTTCAAAGAGCGAACAGACACAGCCCTTCTTTCTCATATTGAATTAGACTATTATTATTATTATTATTATTATTATTATTATTATTGTTATTATTATTATTGTTATTTATTATTAGTATTGCTATTGTTATTATTACTATTTTTGTTATTGTTGCTGTTATTGTTGTTGTTGTTTTTGTTGTTATTTATTATTATTTATTATTATTATTATTATTATTATCTTCAGACATGATCATTCTTCGTTAGACTGAATTAGACCTGTTATTATAGAGCCATAATTTATTCATAATTGCTTATTTTTGTGTAGTAGTATTCATTCATTTTCTTATCCGTTTAATCCTGGTCAGGCTTGCGGGAATGCTGGTGCCCAACTGCCTGCACAGGGCACAAGGCAGGAACTCCAGACAGGGCACCAATCCATTGTAGAGCACACACATATTCACATACTAGGGGCACTAGCATTCAAATACTAGAAACACCAATTAACCATGTCTTTTAAATGCGGGAGGAATCCGGAGTACCCGGAGTAAACCCCAGCAGACATGGGGAGAACATACAAAGCCACACGGGAGGCTGGAGCTGACCATGCTGACTACCTAGTAGTAGTACAGACCTTCTTAATTAGACTGCATTTTTTAACATATATCTCTTTGTTCGGCTGATGTGAATTGCTGTATGATTTGAGTTTCGGTGCTTAATCCATTGGCACATGCTCTCCTAACAGCAGCTGAAGCTTATTCTGTGATGTAAAGAGATTAGAGGTCCTCCAGCATATGAGCCAGGGCGAAGCGTTTGAAGCTCCAGAATATTTGACCCCTTCAAAGCAACAGAAGCTGCACGTGATCCTTAAAGCAAAGCCATAAAACGCGATAAAAGAAAGTCACTTGTTTCCATTTGGTACAATGTTGTCATCCAACGTTGTTTCCTTACTGTTCATACTTTCCCCAGTTCAGTCTTCCCACGCTTTGGGGAAAAAGAGTAACAAGAGTAGTGTGTGTGTAGAGGCCTTAAGAGTGTGCGTGTGGAAGTCAGGGGGCCATCTGGCTTTCCATTCATCATCTCTAGCGGGTTATGACTTTATTTTACAATCTACGATAACTCTGAGCGCAGCCAAAGACAGCTAGCGGAGATGCCGCAGCCCCGTTGAGACTCAGCACTCAAGAAGCCCTTGAGTTTATCGTATCAACCAGCACTCACTATTTTTGTTGACAGTACTAAATCGCCCATGTCAGAGCCGGTTCTTCACATCACATGTAGCTGTAAAATTGTGAACTTTCACACGTGTAGGTTAACGCAGGATAATTTACCACTAAGGGACTTGTTTTTCAATGGCGACATTTGATTTGCTTGCTAGATAAATGCTGAATAGTTGAGCAGTAGCAGATAAATGAAGGGCTGATGGTGTAACTGCTTTAAGAGTTAGAATCCGTGTTTTTATTTGTGTATTTATTCACAAATATCTCCCTGGGTTGGGACTGGGGATCCCTCAGGAGTAGTTGGTAGAAGCTGCGGGGGGACAGAGATGCCTGGGCTTTGAAATGGATAACATAAGATGAGATGAGACAAACTTTTGCACATTACTGTATAGTTTTGTTTTGAAGTGTTTTAAAATGTGTGTATTTGTAGGACTACATTAGGACTGTACGGTTAAGCTACTGGACTATGGACCAGAAGGTCCAGGGTTCAAATCCCACCTCTGCCAAGCTGCCACTGTTGGGTCCTTGAGCAAGACCCTTAACCCACAATTGCTTGGATTGTAAGACTGTATCAATTGTAAGTCGCTCTGGATAAGGGCATCTGCTAAATGCTGTACATGTCAATTAGGATTATGCAACGTGTCGTTCCACTAGGAGTGCACAAACTTTTTGAACAAGACTGCATATCGCCGACGATCCAAGTTTTGGATTCGAAAAAGGGTTGAAAAGTTTTGTGTGTCAACAAAACAGAAATGGCTGTGATATTAGATTTGTATTCCCAAAATGCTGCTGTGCAAAGAACAAGAGAGGACCGAGCATAGATCCCTGAGGTATTTCCGATGTGTCTCGGCCTGCTTATGCATTTTCTCCACAACTGGCATCGCTGCTCCATTTGCTTTAGCTCACCACTGCTTTTCGAATCATGTTCTCAGAGGAGCCTGGGCCATTTTTCAGAAAGCCCACCTCAGTGAGTCTCAGCAACTCGTTCTGTCCGCGACACGGCTAGAAGGAAAACAACAAAGGCATTATGGAAGTGTTCAAATGCACGGCTGAGTAAAACCGCTGCCTCAGCTCCCCAAGCTCGCCAGACTCCAGGCGGGAGAAGCGTTGTGAAAGAACACAGGCTGGAAATATCCGGTGCTAACAGAGTCCCACGCTCTGTGGTTTTATCATTATGCCTTATAGATACCGGGGCCCCCAGAAACACAGAAGAGTCTGCGTGAGTTCAAACTGCGCTAGTTTACTGAGTTATCTTCCCACCCAGGTGAGCTCGGCCTCTGTGCAGCTGCAAACTGTGAAAAGAATTGAGCAAATGAATCTGCAAAGTGTCCAAGTCAGCATGTGTGTCTGTAGAGGAAGTTTTTCTGCTGGTTTGAAGTCATGGTGCTGCTTTTATGCAGGTTTTTTTATATTTTTAAAGCTTTTCCTCTTTTGCAGTTTTGGGCTGTATAGAAGGCTTTCATAACTCACGGCCGGTGGTTCAGAAACACGCTAAGAGGAGAGATAACAGCCAGCTATTTACTGCAATAATTAAATCGATTGAACGTAATGCACTTGGAATGCGTAGATTTGGCTTACGGAAAATTCCCCCAACTGTAATTAATGGAGGAAATGAAGCACTGTGTCTATGGTGTCAGATATGATTTAGGGTGTAAATAAATGGATGCTGCTGTAGTAATGCTGGACTGAATTTAAATATTACGAGGCAGCCTAAGAAGGTGGATCCTATCCATTAACTCAGTAAAAGCATCTGCTGCGTCTACTGGCCTCAGGTGGGGAATCAGATAGCAATTCAGAATCTGTTAGCGCTAATGAAAGTCCTAACCTGGGATTGACGTCATAGTTGTTGTTCCGCTGCCATATTTAGCAGGCCTGTTTTCCCAAGAACAGACATGCTATAAGGACAGGCTTTGTTTCTGTACTCCAATACTTCCCTGGCTGGTGGTTCATACTCGGCAAAGTCAATTTGACAAGAGTATTGAAGAAACCGCAGAGCTGTAGTGCCTCCGCTCATTTACCTCATCAGCTAAATCGGGTGTATTAAAGTCGGCAAAACCACCGAGCTGCAGTTCCGTGCCTTCGCGAACGCAATTCGATGTCCCTGTTTTAGCAATTTGTCGTAACAGCTTCCGACTTTCCCCAGACAACCGTCAAGATTTCCACTGCAGAAATCCACTGATGAATTTTTAATAAGCTCTGGACTGATCCTAAATCAGATATAAAGCTTATCCTTAGATCAAAACTCCGGCTAAATCCCGATCAGCACTTACTGTGATTAGTAGTGCTTATCCCCGAGAATAACTCTGGAGAAAAAACCATAAAAGCACGGACCATTTTGTTGTTGCGTGTGAGTGGAAGACGACTGGGCTTTTTGTGACTGTGCATTACAGACTCGTTTCTGCTTCTATGTAGGACAGGGTGAAAAGTCAAAAACGTGGGTGAATAATCAGACTTAGCCGAAAACTCAAAGCAGAGAGTCTTACCCAGGCCCTACCTTACATTTTCCATTCAGATTCTCCTTATTCAGATAATGAAGCTCTTCATGAATACAGCAGGAGAATAATGGAGGCTTTGATAAACACGTCGCTGGAGTCAGAGGTTCTGTAATACAGTTTGAAACTCAAATCAGGGTAGCTGATTCTTAGCTGAGATATTCAACTTTTGAAAGAAGTACTCCTTCCTGATCTTTTTAATCCCCACTTTTCCTGGTCAGGGTCACGGGGGCTCTGGCATCTATCACAGGGCTTGCATATTAAAACAGTGCAGCACCGGAGTGCCAGTCTTAGAAATCTGAATTAAAATGGTTTTTGAGAAATACGAATTCAAGGATAGTCTGTGTTGCTTTGAAAGATGGTATAAATAACTGTGGTGCATTTAAAAAGAGCTCAAATTAACTGCAAGCGCAAATCCAGTTGAACTCCCGTTCTATAATCGTATGTGTTGTAATCAAGACGGCTTGAATCGAGTCAGAGTCCAGACCAAGACTTTTAGTAGTCGAGTCAAGCATGTAGAGAAAACTGATTTATTCTGTTTGAATGGATTATTGATATTCAGTTTTAAAAAACCGAAGAAGTTCCGTTTATATTTAACCTAACCTCACACAGACACATTGGACTCTGCAGGAGTCCGCCTTACCCCGAGACCAAGACAAGACCGCTCAGATAGGGTATCAAGACTGGTCTC
This sequence comes from Ancistrus triradiatus, assembly GCA_025084515.1. Lineage (NCBI taxonomy): Eukaryota > Metazoa > Chordata > Actinopteri > Siluriformes > Loricariidae > Ancistrus > Ancistrus triradiatus. The sequence goes on along the minus strand of JAJAGP010000214.1, from coordinate 189,972 downwards.
TTATCCTACGACACTAGACTATAATGCTCCTCTAACCAGCTATCCAAACCACTAACCCGATATAAAGAATACTGATTGGGCAAGTTATGGAGGTAGATTGATTGCTGCATGCTTTCTTACCTCATTCTTACACCCTTCATTGTTGTTATATTTGGCACTTAATTATGAGGTAATACTTTTTGTAGCATTTAGCACTAGTAGAAACACGCTGCTGAGACAGAAACACACACGTAAATAATGCGAAATCCAACAGGCAGACAGCATGGTCAATAAGAAAGTTCCCACACCACTATATGACGCTGACCTCATTGGCAGTAGGTCATTTTTTACATGACATTATTTGCAGTGATTCAGCAGGCGCCCTTATCCAGAGTGATTATTAAAGCAATAAGGCACGAGAGGGTGTGCATTATTGTGAATATTTCCTGTGATATATTCACAATAATGCACCCCCTCAAGTGCCTTATTGCTTTTATACCACAGTTCCGTTATGGTTTATCATTTATTGTTAGATTTTAAGATAAAAAGGACAGAAAAAACGATTTTAAAAAAACGTGTATCACCCTTCCGCGAGGTGAAATAGTTCCATTCTATCGTTACCTCGCGGCATTTAAGTCTAGGAACAGAATTACCCATAACTGTTTATTATTCAGACAATAAACCCAAATATATCGATTGGTAAGTTTTAACTTATTAAAGAGAAAGTTTATTTACACTCAGCAAATAAAATGGGTCGGGTTTACAAGGCAAGCTGTTACTAAGATCCACTATTCTACCGACTGAAGCAAATCGGAGTGAGATCCCGGTGTTCTAACCAAAGTCTAGGATCCCGTTTGATTAGTGATTATAAATTTGTATGATGAAGCTCGTAATGTTAATCTTATCAGTCAGAAATGTAAGAGCAGAGTTATATAGCATCAGCAGCTTCTCTGGGTTAGAGCTGGACTTACAGATAACAAACCTGTCAGATCAATGAACGCCCGATTAGCCGTGCATGGTGTTTAATGAAAGATGCAGAGTTTAAGTCCAGCAAACGACGTCTTTGTGAGGGATGAAGCTGATTCAGGTCATTTTTGTTGATGGGACCAAAACTGATCTTCAGTCTCGTTGCTCTTCAGTCGAGCTGTGAATCCATTAAGAGCGCAGGAGACGATTGATTAAAGTACTGACTTCGTTTTGCTTTTCCAGCGCTTCCAAATCCTAAAGGTGATAAACCATTGGCTCAGGTTGGTCATTAATAGCTTCATCTTCCAAATTCATATCGTTTTCAAACCCAACAGATTTTTTAAAGTAATAACTTTCATTTCACAGTGTGTTGTTTACTCGTTATAACTTGGCTGCTTTTTCTGGCCGGCGTCGGTGCCAGGTTACGTGTGTGCCGCGGATTAATACTTAACAGAGGGCCGGTCACAGTGCCGTTATGGTCAATAAGTCACGGCGGAAGACGTCTCTCAGATTGCGGGTCGGAACTAACTGTGGTATAAAAACAGATACAATCTTACAATGCAGACAATTGTGGAATAAGAGCTTTACTCAACGACCCATCAGCGGCAGCCTGGCAGAGGTGGGATTTCGAACCTTAGACCTTCTAGTCCACAGTCCTCTGTAAAATAGTGGCTACAGCAAATATGTGCTGCTGTTTAAATGAACTGTCACACATCGCAGCTTGACAAAACAAGAGAATTAGCCATTGAACTTGTCTTAGTTATGGAACTTGATTGTTAGATGTATTGTGTGTATTATCTTTGATCAGTGTAGATAGTGGATATGTTTGTGCATTAGTTTCTGTACAAAAGAGCGCCATGGTCTCCCATTTGGACCCGGCTCCTGATTTGCTGTCCAAAAATGTTCTCCTGCAAATAGTGCATGATGTCTCGTGCAGGGACGCCAGGTCCTGTTTGCTCAGACAAACTTTTCTTTCTTGTGTAATGGCCATTGATGATGCAAGCTCATTCCTTTGTGCTTGCTCAGGATGTTCATCATTTTCCTCTGGCACTGCGTACACACACTTAACACTCTTAATAATTAATCAACACTGGAGGAATCAGGTGGACTAAAGACTTTGCTTTTCACTCAGACGGCTTTATAGTGCAAAGACAGGGGAGACTTTTGAGAGTGAGCAGCCAGCCTTTGAAACAGATACGTAATGAAAGGAGATTATTTTGCCTTTTGGTTATGGTAAGACTGGGGGATTGGTGTCCGTGTTTGGACTTGTGGCTATGATGTTGGATCATTGTGACAACTGGGTCCGGCCTTTACTAAAGTAGTACACTGTTGGAAAGCTCTGCAGGTAACTCTTTACACTTGTTGAAGGCCAGTGTGAGCAGCGTCCATTTATAGTACATAAGTACATATGTAACACACCAGGAGGGTCCAGGAAACCTGGCATTCATACTGCATTTTATTTCATAATGACACATTTGCATACAGAATTTGTTCCTAGAAAGTTTCACTATACTGTTGCTAATGAGAGAGTTATCACTGTGCAATCAAACTTTGTTTAAGGTCACAACAAACGATTCTTTTCTTTGCTCCATCAGTAATAATAAATTCTAGAAGTAAAGCAACTAAAAACTTCAAAATTACATATACGTATATATATATATATTATATATATATATATATATATATATATATATATATATATATATATATATATATATATATATCAAATAAACCATGAATCAGATGAAGTGCATAGCAGTGGAATTCATCATAACCATCATAAGCAATAATCTGTGAACCTGTTTCTCCATTTGCACACCTTGCCATCAAAAATCTGTTAATAAAGCGAAATCAGCAACACATCAAACTTGGAACGAGCATGACAGTCATGCCCATTCCAAATTCATTGAATGTCAAATGAACTGTGTCCTAACCATGAAAACCTTTTCATCCGGTTTAATGTAGCATCTCAAGCAAATCAATTTCCCGCCGTTGCATCCACGTTTGAGATATCCGCTATTTCTTCACTGTTTATCATCACGTATGGCTGGAGTTTATACCATCCAAACTTCAAGAGAATCTGATGAATTCTGTAGCCAGAGTTTGAAAGAGTTCATTAAAAGAATCTGTGCAAAATGGAAGATTTTGAAAATGGCCAGCTTCAAAGCTACCACAAGCCAAAAGCCAACTTGTCCAACATGGTGAAGACATGCCCACCACAATTTATGAATATTGGATGAACTTTGTGCCTGGCACAGTAAAAAACTCATTTACTCACTTGACAGTCAAGTCCCCTTGGCACAGTCAAAGCAAACAACCAAAGAATTACACTTTTTTATGATGAGAGTGCAGAATTTCTTGGGTTTTCATACAATCCAAAGGCATCGACTATGCATTTCAAACCTAGGGGCCACTATGAACCCCATGAGACACTTAAGCTACATTGAAATATCAGATCAAAAATTGTCCTAAGACAATGTGTAAGGTTTTGAGAGTTTTCAACCATGGCAAAGTCAAAATTTTGAAAATACCATAATACATCCAGCATGGCCAGCTTCCTCTGGGAAGTCGGATATAACCAAGTGAACTTTGTCTGCTATGATGAGACAAATCCAAATCTTATGCACATCTTACCTGTTTTGGGGGTGCTGTAGAGGTCTTAATCATCTCCCAACACCATGCGCTAAGTATTTCTCACATAACTGATCCATATGTCAAATGTCTTTAGTCTTAAGCTGTCATAAATACCTCAAAAACAAGTAAATGTGTGGCAAAAATCACTACTACTGTTAGTAATAATAATAATAAAAATAATAACAGTTGTAAATACTACTAATAGTAATGAACATGCCCTCAACAATAGGCATTCACCTCTAGTACCCAGGTTCATAGTTCTATGCCTAAGACCAGTTGGGCTCGTCTCTCTTCTTTTATCCCTCTCTTTATCATTTTATATGGTCTCACACACACACACACAAAGTGTTTGTATCATTGTGGGGACTTTCCTGACATAATATAACTGTAGCTAATTAATTTTACACCTAAGCCTAACCTTAATCTCAGTAATTGATCTCTTTTTTATTAAGGCAAAAAAGCAACTTTCCTTGTGATGAGCAGCAAAATGTCCCAGCAATCCTCACAATGATTGCTAAAGTTGTCCCACACACACACACACACACACTGCAGAGGCTTGTATGTAGGTTAATGTAGTTGTTAAAAGCATTTTGTTTCTTGACTATGAGAGGCACCTGTAACTATAACAAATGGATGCATACCATATACAGTGGGGCAAAAACGCCACTGACTGTGCAAGTTCTCCTACCTAGAAAGATGAGAGAGGTCTGTAATTTTCATCATAGGTACACTTCAACTATGAGAGACAAAATGAGAAAAAACATCCAGGAAATCACATTGTAGGATTTTTAAAGAATTTAATTTGATTGTAAATCATGGGGGGAAAATAAGTATTTGGCCACCCACAAACAAGCAAAGATTTCTGGCTCTCCACAGACCTGTAACAACTTCTTTAAGAAGCTCTTCTGTCCTCCCACTCGTTACCTGTATTAATGGCACCTGTGTGACCTCGTTATCTGTATTAAAAGACACCTGTCCACAGCCTCAAACAGCCAGACTCCAATCTCAAACCATGGCCAAGACCAAAGAGCTGTTTGAAGGACCACCAGGACGAAACTTGTAGACCTGCACCAGGCTGGGAAAGAGTGAATCTACAATAGGCAAGCAGGCTGGTGTGAATAAATCAACTGTGGGAGCAATTGTAAGAAAATGTAAGACATACAAGACCATTTGATAATCTCCCTCGATCTGGGGCTCCACGCAAGATCTCATCCCGTGGGGTCAAAATGATCTTGAGAACGGTGAGCAAAAATCCCAGAACTACACAGAGGGACCCTGATGAATGACCTGCAGAGAGCTGGGGCCAAAGTAACAAAGGCTACCATCAGTAACACACTACGCCGAGAGGGACTCAGATCCTGCAGTGCCAGGCGTGTCCCCCTGCTTAAGCCAGTACATGTCCAGGCCCGTCTGAAGTTTGCCAGAGAGCATATGGATGATCCAGAAGAGGATTGGGAGAATATCATGTGGTCAGATGAAACCAATATAGAACTTTTTGGTAAAATCTCAACTGGAGGAAAAAGGATGCTGAGTCGCATCCCAAGATCACCATACCCACTGTGAAGCCTGGGGGTGGAAACATCATGCTTTGGGACTGTTTTTCTGCAGAGGGGACAGGACGACTGATCCGTGTTAAGGGAAAAATGAACGGGGCCATGTATCGTGAGATTTTAAGCCAAAACCTCCTTCCATCAGTGAGAGCATTGAAGATGGAACACGGCTGGGTCTTCCAGCATGACAATGATCCCAAACACACCACTCAGGCAACGAAGGAGTGGCTCCATAAAAAGCATTTCAAGGTTCTGGAGTGGCCTATCCAGTCTCCAGACCTCAGCCCTATAGAAAATTTGTGGAGGGAGTTGATAGTCCGTGTTGCCCAGCGACAGCCCCAAAACATCACTGCCCTAGTGGAGATCTGCATGGAGGAATGGGTCAACATACCAGCTACAGTGTGTGCCAACCTGGTGAAGACTTACAGGAAACGTTTGACCTCTGTCATTGCCAACCAAGGTTATGTTACAAAATATTGAGTTGAACTTTTGTTATTGACCAAATACTTATTTTCCACCATAATTTATAATTAAATTCTTTAAAAATCCTACAATGTGATTTCCTGGATTTTTTTTTAATTTTGTCTCTCATAGTTGAAGTGTATCTATGATGAAAATTACAGACCTCTCTCATCTTTCTAAATGGAGAACTTGCACAACCAGTGGCTGACTAAATACTTTTTTGCCCCACTGTATGGGAGTGTGGTACCCTGGTACTGGGATATGGACCAGAAGGTCCAGGGTTTAAATCCTATCCTTGTCACGCTGCCACTGTTAGGTCCTTGAGCAAAGCCCTTAAGCCACAAGAGCTTGGATTGTAAGATTGTATAAGTTGTAAGTCATTCTGGGTAAGAATGTCTGTTAAGTGCTATACATATCAAATGTAAATATAATACTATGGGCCTACAGGAAACAGCAAATGGTTTCGGGTGCTTTATCGCGTCTTTGCTCATTACTTTGTGACAGATTCCACTGGATAATCAGTACTACACTGATGATTGTAGTACCAAACGGACTGCATACTTTGCATTTAAAAGCTGCAACAGTGTTCGGGTAATCACTATTGTGTTTGCTGTACTGCAGAAGAAGCACTCGTATGATTATGTAGTGCTTTTTTTATATCAGCATTGTGTGCTGTGCTGGTACGAGTGGCTCAAACATAGCAGTGTTGCTGGAGTGTTTTTAACACCACTAGAAAATGCTTGTCTAGATCTTTGTGTAGAAGGACTTGCAACATTGAGCATCAACTGCCACCTGATTTAATCCCTGTCAAGCTTTCATGGGGCACTTGATGATGGAGGAAGAGTAGTATTCAGTAAAATCAGAGTATTCTCTTTGGAATATTGTGCTATATAGTCAATATGCTGGGATTGTGTGGCTCGTCGCATTTTGAGAGTCCATGCCAGCTCGAGTACACGCTGACGTTACAGTAAAGTGAGGAACATACCAAATACTTTCTGAAATGTACGTCCTATCAAATTGACATGCTGATCCTATGATTTGTAATGAAAAATTGAGTTGAATGCAACATAGATGCACATCTTCTAGTGGTCTCAGACTTTTGGCCCCCAGGCTATATACAGTAGACACTTGGGCCGGAGAGGAAACAGGAATTACGCTGGCGTGCTTTGAGTTTATTTCCTCTTAGAGTAGCTTTAACCTTTCTGCTTAGCGGAAGCACTTGAACCTAAATTATTTGTCTTGTAAATAAATACTTGATGTTTTGAATCCCTCTGGGCTTTCCTTCGAAGGTTTTCGCTGATTCTGAGCGTGCACAGACAGAGACCTGAGAGTCAATAGGAGTTCAAATGTTCCTTCCATAGCTCTGGAAGTGCACAACAGGAATTCCTCCAAGCGTTTCTCACCAATAATTCATACGGCACGCGATTGCTACGCCGGCATCCCTACACGCGTTTTCGCCATTTAATTTAGCGCGTGCGCCGCGTGTGATGAAGAGCCGATCGATGCTGCAACAGTCTCTCATCATCTCCCGCATTAGAGCCGCAGCAAATAATGTTCCTAAATTAATTACACCCCCTCGGAGGAGGTTTAGAGAGGAAGCACGCTTCAGCTAGGAGAGGAGTCATTATTCACCCTTACACATTCTCTCTCTCTCTCTCTCTCTCTCTCTCTCTCTCTCTCTCTCTTTGTGTGTGAGTGTGAGAATAATTTGAGAGCATGTAGATTTGGGAGGTGAACCCTCATAGCCCTTGTCAGCTCTGATGCATTGAGATCATTAATGAGTAGACACCATTTCGGCACTCTCACTCCGGCCGAGCCCGAGGGCAGTGGAGGTGAGATGCAATCCAGCCCGCCGGCGGAAAAAAAAAAACAAAAAACGTACAGCCGCGCCAATTTCCACAAATTAATACCACCTTCACTCAGAATTAGCATCCACGCTTTAGTGCTCGGACTTTTCGGAGAGCTGGCGTTACGCTCCGAATAAAAATGAGCTAATAAGGTAATGTGCAATAAGATGCTTTTATTTGCCATGTGCACAGTTGCGTGACCATAGGAATTTAGCATGCCCGGCTACTGCAAAAGAACAGATCGACTGCGAGGCCAAGCTAACATGATCAGCTGCCAAAATTGTGTTTAAAAGAAAGAAAAAAATAATGAACACTGTGCAGAACAGTAAGTTCCCCCCATAGCCACTGAAGGACTTACAATGGAGCATTGTCTCAAAGCAGCTTTACACAAAGTCAGTACAGGCACTACATTTCCCATAATGCCCCAGCATCTTTCCAAAAGTTTGAGCAGTTCTCAGTCAGTCTTTTTTTGCATGTAATGGAATCAGCAAATTTTTAAAAGAAAGTCAGCCACGCTGCAGTACAGGTGACAATAGCTCATGGTTATGTTTTGGCCTCTTATAACTGGATAATCATAAATATTAGCGCACTAAAGCATCAGGTACATTAGCTAAACTAAATGAATGCAATTAATAAAAATTCTTTAGTGTTCATTTCATCTTCATTCCTAATTCATGGCTGAGTAATGCCCACTTTAGTATTTAACGAGCTTGACAGCCTCTTCAGGTAATAATCGTATTAAATCCGATTTTTTTTTTCTCCTGCCGAATTTAACGCATAAAGTTTAAAATAGTTCGGGCACCTTTCCGATGGTTTATAAGGTCTCAAAACATCTTGTGCTAATAGTTACAGTATAATACTGCACGCTATTTGCTCTTGGATGGGTCTCTTTCTAAACCCTAGTTCTCATTCATCAGTGAACGTTTATACATGATTCACCAGCTCGAACACGTCTGCTTCAGCTCATGATGAGGTGAGTCAGGGGATTTTCAGACGGAAACAATATGGCTGTAGCGTGTGGGATCTTCAGTACGGAGATAAAGCCTTCATTAATAGTGCTCAGTGAAGAGGTGTCTCAGAAACAATACTCTCCCACACACACTGCAGTCTGGATTCGGCTCTGTCCTCCCACTGCACCCTTCTGTACTGACTGACACTATAAATACATACATTAATACACACACACACACACACACACACACACATGGGCGTGAAGACATGAGTACAGGTACATGCCATGTAAGGAACCGAAATGGACGTTGACCAGGCATTAATGTAGTTACATAGCAGTTTAGATACTTTTAAAAAAAGGTCTTTAGGTGATGTTCCTAAGTTCCTGAAATGGTTCCTGCAGTGGAAATTTGCCTACATTCAATTTTATAAAGTAGCCTTTTGCACGTCTAGGGGCATGATCAGACCCACATTACTAGGGCACGTGCCCCCAATAAATTACCATTTTCTGGCTTCAATTCTCTTTTTTGTCTACAAGAGTTCACTTGTACTAGTTTTCTGTCATTCAGACGTGAATAAGATATGTATCGGACGTTGATCACTAAGATGTTGTAGCTTTGTAACTTTAGGTCTAGGGTTGGTTCCCACCTTGTGCCCTGCGCTGTCCGTTTAGAAAACATTTCATTCCACTGATTGATGTGGTATAGGTGGGTATAGAGTAGGGGTGGGCAATATGACGATATTCTGCTGAATGTGTATTTATGTTTATTATCAGAAAGTCGAAATATCATAAAACAGGGAGTACCTGTAACTGGATTTTTTTGCATTACCACATAGTAACTAAGCAAACAAATCGAGGCTCTCGATTCAGTGTTCAGGGCTGTGACCTGATCCATATCTCAGAATCAGCTCAGGAAATGAAATGAATGGTTGTCTGTTTCTTTGTCACCTTTTATCCCACGGACTTGAACCGGTTCACCACCTGCTCCCCTGTAGCTGTTCCTGACAAGGTCAAATTCTGGTTTGGGCCCATGGTGGGTAACGTCCCCTCCTGAGGCAACACTGGAGATGAGTTTAATCTGGTGTGGAATTGCAGTGCGTTGTGTTTCTGTTGTTCAGTCATGTCGGAGTTTCTGAGCCTGGAGGAAGGAATCGTTGCTTCAAGCTGAGCAGAACCTCTCAGCTTTCTGTACAGGAATGTGTGTGTGTGTGTGTGTGTGTCTGTGTGTGTGTGTCTGTGTGTTTGCAGTTTAGCGACTCACTACGTGGAATTGTTGGTTCAGTCGATCAATACGAACTAACACTAAAGCACATAATCGTCTCTGCTAACACAAACACTGTGTGTGGATGCGATTACAGAACAGATTTTTCTAACCAATGCAGACAGGTTCATGTTGATCATGCTCCCTAATACAGCGCCCTCTAGCAGGACTTTTCTTGTCCTGAAAAACCACACACAACATATAGCGCCAGGTATAGTGAGCACTACACCTCCTTTACAAAGGCTGACAGATACTGAGGCCACACCTCCTTTACTGTGACTGACAGGTAGATAGGCCACACCTCCTTCACTTTAATAGGTACAGAAGCCACACCTTCTTCACTTTAATAGGTACAGAGACCAGACCTCCTTCATTGAGAGAGATAGATACAGAGGCCACACCTCCTTCAACTTTAATAGATACAAAGACAATACCTTCACCTTAATAGATACAGAGGCCACAGCTCGTTCAATTTAATAGATACAGAGGCCACACCTCCTTCACTTTAATAGCACGCCTTCACTTTAATAGATAAGGCCACACCTCCTTCACTTTAATAGATACAAAGGCCATACCTTCACCTTAATAGATACAGAGGCCACACCCCCTTCACTTTAATAGATACAGAGGGCACACCTTCACTTTAACAGATACAGAGGCCACACCCCCTTCACTTTAATAGATACAGAGGCTACACCTCCTTCACTTTAATAGCTACAGAGGCCACACCTCCTTCAATTTAATAGATACAGAGGCCACACCTCCTTCACTGTGACAGGTAAAGAAGCCACACCTCCTTCACTTTAATAGGTACAGAGGCCACACCTCCTTCACTGAAAGAGACAGTTACAGAGGCCACACCTCCTTCACTTTAATAGATACAGAGGCCACACCTTCACTTTAATAGGAACAGAGGCCACACCTCCTTCACTGAGAGAGACAGATACAGAGGCCACACCTCCTTCACTTTAATAGGTACACCTCCTTTACTGAGACTGACAGACTGGTATTCATGAATACAAAGACCACACCTCCTTGTATGGCAATGACAGGTACAGAAGCCACACCTTCTTCATTTGAACTGAAAGTTGGTGACCTTAATTAGAACTGACAGGTATAGTGACTACATTTTTTGGGACAGGGCCACTTTAGAGTGACCAGTCGTCCTAATCCATATCTTTGGGATGTGGGAGGTAGAAGTTAAGAGTAGAAACCAATCACAGAGGTGAAGGACGATAACCTATGAGGATAATTACATTAAACCTGACCACATGTGCGTGCTAGAACAGACGTAACTTCGATGATTTTGCTAATCCTAACTCTAACATTCATAGCATCGTAATGAGTGCAGAATGTGACCTGGCTGGAATGCGTCCTCTTTTATATGCTCGCCATTTATAATGAAACACAGCAAACATTTCCGATCATAAACATCCTGCCCCGTTCAGATAAAGCAGCGTGTTTAGATTAGCTAGCTGTCAGGTACGAGTTGAGAATACAAACGATAACCTCCATCCATAACAGGCTGTGTGAGATGAGAAGGACGCAGAAGAAGAAACAATGCAGGCCGAAGCTGGAAAGAGAGAATCACCTCCTAGATTTAGCACGGCAGCTGCGTTATTAATCAAGAGCTCTCGCATTTGGTCAAGTGGTCCCGTTCAGAACGCAACAAAAGTCTAATTAACAATTCAGTCACTGGTGCATCATGGGAACAGAGCTGTGCTGTGGGGACGTGACACGCTAACAAGGACGGCAGTGTGTTAATTCAGTCGTTACTAAACTTCTGGGAAGCATTAGCATGAAGTTTTATTATAATGTCCTCATTTTCCAGCATTGTAAATTCTGGATAGCCGTTGTTACCAGCCTCATTACATCATGTGGCTACGATGCAGTCTTGTGCAAAAGTTTTGGCTCCCATAGCCAAACGACATGCTTCGCTGATTAACACAACGACGTTGTGGCACCGCAGAATGATTAGCTAGCCATGAGATAAGGAAGCGACTTGCTTTGGTACTCCTTAGTTTGAGAAAAAGTTTGGTGACAAACCAATACATTTCCCAGCGCTAATCACTCCTGCCACATGACTCCCTACGTCGCGGACTGCCAAATTCCTTATCCGAGAAAAGTGCGGTTTCTGTTGAATGTGTAGCCTATTTATGTTTATTATCGGATTCCCATTGCAAAATCATAACAGCATAAGTCAGGCCATAGTAAAACAGGCAGTACCTGTACATGATAAGTCTGAGAGATGAAGTTGATTTATTCCGTTGCAATAATTGTTTTGCTTGTGAAGCGTGAATATGGTTCAACCCCGACTTTATGAAGATATGCTGAAGGATGGCGTCCCGCTTTACCTCCGTCGTATGCAAGAGCTAGCGGTCTGAGGCAGACGCATTTGTTCTGTCCATGTGGCATTGCATTAGCGGTGACGAGGCAGCCTGATTTATCATAACCCTGCTGTCATTTTTCACAAAGCAGGACCTTCAGCCTCCAAGGCCAGCACATCTGAGAAAGCCTGTGTCTCTGGCTGGTCTTTTTCTTTCTTTCTTCCCTTTTATTTCTGATTGCTTTTCTCCTTGTCGTGGCGCTGACTCTCCAGGTTCCATTGTCCAGGAGCAGTCTTAATTAGAACACGGTCAATTAAAACCCACACAGTCCTACGTACGACGTAGCGGGGCTCGTCAAATAGATGTTTGTCCTTTTACTTAGAGAATGTGTGGGCAAGAGAGAGGCCATTCGTTAAACCACCTCCGCCGGACGATCATTTGCTCGCTCAGTCGTCTCTCGCTTTATTCACTGCGGCGATGGGAGATAAAGCTCGGATCGATGCTCCATAAGCCTGCGCCGCTTTTCCTTCATCTTTCTCGGCTCGCGATTGAGGCTGTGCAGTCGAGCAACTCCACGTCGTCTATCCGACCCCGGCTCATGTCACAGCCCGGAGGAGAGCCGTTCCTCCCAGTCTTTGTGCGGCCGGAAAATCTCTTATCAAACGCGTATTGAGGCGAATTCAGCTGCGACTTAAGCCTTAAACCTCTTTGGCCCAGCACGGCACACAAAAGCTGGAAAGCAAGCGGAAAATATAAAACGGATAGGTGTCATACTCGAAGAGTTCGGCCCCGGCAGTAATCCGCTGTTTTTGCAGCAGGAGGGATTCTAGGAGCACAATGCTACACTGTGTGACCCGGTATAGCTCCGCTATGGAGATTGTATCCATTAAGAAAAAATCAAAACCCAGACAAATGTATCACTTTATACCCGTGGGGTGATTCCGCACAAAGAACAGCTTCGCCCGTGGGTGCAAAGTCTCGCTGTGCTGACTCACTATCTAAGCTGCCCATATTACAGTCTACAAGGGAGTGAAAGAAAGAGTTGTTTGTGCAGTTCTGGATTTAGCACTGCATAAACCTGAACTTATTAAAGAGGCCCCAGCATGATTTTATTTTGAATTTTGGCATAGAAAGCTACTCATTACCACTCTTCACAACTTCTATTCAATGAACCAGTCGCATTCAGTATATAATGCATAATTATCAGGGCCACGGTTCCCAACCTGGGGTCCGGGCCCCCCTCAGGAGGGTGCCAGACATCACAGGGGGTGCATGAGGCTTTGTGTGCTCCGAGGTGCGCCGGGTTTGTCAAAATACAACTTGCACATGGTCGATAACATTAGAATTAGAAAAAAATCTGTCATAGAGTGACTGTGTAGACTTAGTTGTGTGGATAAATTTGTTTCATTCGTACATGTATCATCTAGGCTACCCAAGGAGGATGGGTCCCTTTTTGAGTCTTGGTCCTCCCAAGGTTTCTTCCTCATAACGCTTAGGGAGTTTTTCCTTTCCACTATCACCCTAGGCTTGCTCAATTTGGGATTGGCTGTAGATATTAGATGATAATCTAAAATTGCAAAGTTGCTTTGAGACAATGGTCCATTGTAAAAAGCACTATATAAATAAATCTGACTTGACTTGACTGTATATTTAAATTACTTAAGATATTGTTTGATTTTTTAGCTAAACCTGTTGTCTTGAAAAGAGAAAAAGGGGGGCTCCAAGGAAAAATGTTGGGAACCACTGTACTGTATATGGGGAAGTTCTGGCCCTTTCAAGGGTTGTTCCTGCCTTGCACCCTGTGCTACCGTCTGAGCACCGGTTTTCCCACCACACTGACCAGGGTAAAATGAAAGAAGGAATGAATATAACCATGGATGCCAGAAAGCATTTACTAGTTTCCAGTTTACATATTTATGAATTGTTCTTTTTAATAAAGTTAGAGGAGCAGAGATGTTCTTAGGCCATTTTTAATATCTTATCATTCATTTGTCACCACACACAAACACATGATATGAATCACTAACTCGCTGAACTGAGCTTGTGACGGTTGCAGTAGCTTAAAGAGAGATGGCTCTTGCTTTGTGCTAACTTTATCGCTCTGATGATAGCATAATTAGCTTCCTTCTGCTCCCTCCATAGTCCAATAGCACCTAAGCTAAACAGGGTAAATAGTAACTCATCATGTTTGGACTTCAGCCTGGCTCATCTAATGGACAGCCAATGAGTTTTATTTAATTAGAAAGTTGTCCAAAGGAGATTATTACTCTCCTGTAGTTAAGCATAAATAAACTGGGAGGACACCTAATTAAAAACTAAAGATAAATAAAATTGGCGATTATGATCTGGCTAAATTAGAGCTGTGCTAATCTGTTTGAAATATGAGGAAGCTTAATTGGCTTGTACACGGTACAGATTGCAGAGTTTAGTACGAATCGTACTGTGCAGGAACAGTGCGCTCTAATTTAGTGGCTCCCTGTGTTCAGTCAGAAGTGGTAAGGGTCACTGGATGAGATATGGGGACGCCGGCAGAACATCTATCTGATGCCTGGTGACCTGGGCATGCTGGGGAATGGGTGTAAATTGTCAGTGGGTTTTTCCATAGAGGTGCTACATTGTTAGCCTGCAGCAAACGATGTGATGTTTAGTAGATGTTCTGAATTCCATTCCTTTACTCAATCCAGGTGTCTAAACAAAAGCATTGAATGTTACTAAACTCATTCATATGATGTGAGCTAATGATCTGCATCACTACATATTTGATGTTAGTTATGACTTTAAGGCAGTGGTGTGCAGTGCATACAGTCTGGACCCCTTCTGCTACCCCACGAACTCGCACACATATTGCTAATGCACAGTAGAATGTATCACATAAACTTATTACTGTAATATATTCACATTACCGAACCCTTCAAAATATCACAAGATGGGGCACACAAATATGGAGACAGAAGCCATTTCAGTGAGCAGTTTTGATTGGTTAGTAGCTCTTTCAGCCAAAAAAATGCAAGTAGCCAGTATTTTGAATTGGTTTATGTTTTTATAGTACTTTATTCATGAAATAAATATTTCAGTAGTATTTATACACCTGGTTGTTAGCCCTTCTCTGAAGGGTTAGAAGGGCCTGTCTGCACACCACAGCTTTAAGGAAAATACTGATCAAACAGTAAATGTAAAATGTTTTATAAACTACATTTTCTGTTGATTTAAATCTATTACCGTCTTGTACCGTGCATTGGATGATAAAGTTTAAAGCCACAAACATTTTATGGCCAGAACCTAAAGCTGCACTTCATGAAACATTACTTAAAGACTAAACAGATGATGCTAAGTAAAACTGAGAGGATAAGAGGATTGAAATGCTGTCACAGCTTAGCATGAGAGTGAGGCACTCTTTGAGAAACCTTTACTGCTAATATTCATGCTATTAATATTAACATTAATATATAATATATAACATTAAATGTATTTCCCTAAAACAACTGCATTTGACCATCTGCATTAGATATTATTGATCACCATAAACCCAGAAGAAGAACTAGGGTGTGATAATAGACAGATTAGATTAGATTATGTATCTATATGCATAATATATTATATGAGTCTGTGGGTGTGATTTCAGACACTGAGTTTCGGTGCTGCTGCTCCATTGATTACCGTATTTTTCGGGCTATAAAGCGCACCGGATTATAAGACGCAATATCAACGATCGGCTGCTAACGGATCTATTTTCATACATAAAGCGCACCGGGTTATAAGACGCATGAAATGAAACAAAACTCTTAAGTTCCCTCAGAAGCGCAGTTTGGTCTTGACCCTGCGGGCAGGGCGTCTTCTTGCTTCCTCCACTTCCGGACCATTGAGTCGTTAATGTTGGGATTCTCTCCAGCTGCTCTATGTCCATGTTGTACTGCGTGACCGATAGCGTTGGGTTTAATCCGCTTCGAAATGAATGAATGAATGCACTACCCTAAGCTTAAGCACATACCGTATTACTCCGCTTGCTTGCGCACTACGGTGCCGTAAGCTTCGTAACTACCGAGCCGTGCTAAAACATTTTTACAGAATTTTTATGAGCGCCGGGTACCATCTACCAATCGGTCTGGTCATAAAGTACCACCAGAATTAATCATACTTAGACGCACCGCATTTTAAGGCGCACTGTCGATTTTTTGAGATAGTTAAGGATTTTACGTGCCCTTTGGTCCGAAAAATACGGTAGTCATGCGAAACTGCGTGCCCTCATTGGCTATCAAGTTAGCCTTAATTTTCACTTATGTTCATGTGGTTAATATTCAGTTCTTTTTGTATTTATTGATTTATTACTGTATTACATTCATTTACTCTATGCTTTTATCAGTAATACAACAATATAGCTGTAAAAAACAGTCATTTGGGGGTTGGCAACTTTCCTTACTGAAATTTGATTCCAAACAAATCGGATTTGGACAAGTTTTGATATTCCACTGTAAGACATATACATACGGGCATAGCTGTGGGTTCATATCCAAGAGTCCTTAGGTTATCAAGACGTTGGTTGCTGTCTTCCTGCCCCTGTGGGTTGCCACTTGTCTCATGTGACCCTCTGGCTTGTTTCCTACCAGTTCTCCTTTTCTAGCTATGCTCTTGCCAATGCCTGCCGGGGTCTCATTGCTACACATGGCATCAGTGTTGACTTGGCATCAGTGATTGTTAATAAGACCCTGTGCTCTTACATAACTAATTAACATTTAACGGTTTTCTCTCCGAGCTGTGTTCCGGCAGTTTCCAGCCCCACACATAATGTTCATCTGCTGTAGCTCCCACCCAAGCTGCTCCGTCATCAGCTCCCAGCCCCATCATACCCGGGCCACTAATGTCGATGTGCATACTTCACATTTTATTCGAACGTTGACTCCATGACGTTTAGTTTCGCTCTTAATTTATCATTTACGCCGCCCAAGGAGGTTGGGTCCCTTTTTGAGTCTTGGTCCTCCCAAGGATTGTTCCTTATAACATTTAGGGAGTTTTTCCTTTCCACTGTCGCCCTAGGCTTGCTCAATTTGGGATTGGATGTAGTTATTAGGAGATAATCTAAACTTGTAAAGTTGCTTTGAGACAATGCTCTACTAAAAAAAGCGCTATATAAATAAATCTGACTTGACTTGATATACACTATATGTCCTCTCACTTCTTAGAGGATTCCCGAGACTACATCTCCCAAGTATCCATGCACCAACAGCGGCCATACTTGCGTAGCACATCACCGGGGTTCTAATATGCTTCACCTGACACTCATTAGGGACACTATTTTTGTTGGCGCATCCATGTTGCGAAGTATTGCTTATGGTTTCCATGCATACCGAGCGTTATATCCTGTTCTGGCTCCTCCTGTGTACTGACCTTACCTGTCTGTTTGCCCCTTTGGATACTGATGTGATTTGTGCTTACCCGGTTTCGACTGCGTGTACAGCTTTGACTACATCTTTCTACTGCCTGTTGGTGTCGTCTAATAAACCTCACCAGTTCCTACATCTGGGTGCGTCTGACATTCATCTCACGAGTGTTACACTATGCACTAATAAGTACACTAATCCAATATATTTATAATTACTTACATACTTACACAGTGTCTTCGACAGTTGAAATTATCAATTCAATAAATACAATGTAGGCTTCTTGCTGTATGTCGTATTTTGAATACAGGCAATTTCAGATCCGGCCCATAACTATGAGTCATTCACCGGGTCTGAGTTCTGGAAGCCAGCCTGTATAATGCAGACCATTCAAACCTTGTTTTCAGCACTATAAAATGCCTTTTATAGAATCCCTCTTTAACACAGAGTCAGATTTTAATAACAATTTAAAGCTGTTAGCTTGGAGGGTTGAGCCTGTGAATAGTTTCTGTGTTTGAGACATTGCAGTGCCGATAATATAATCTAACATGTACTTATTTGCATTTCATTCTATCTTGCCCTCCGCATTCATCATTCTCCTTCTCTCACCCCGAAACTCGGACCATTTTTCTTTTCCACTTGCAGTTTGTCAGTCGGCAGAGTGAGACCGCATTAGTTCAGAGTAATTTATTCAGCCACCAGTCGAAATCCGAGCGCCCGGCTATTATCAGAATTACTAACGTAGCACGCGATAAAGCCTCCTGCTGAGCAGCATGTGTGATATTGCTTAATTTATACAGCATTTTCGTCAATAACCCCTGGTTTTCGGAGGCTAGTACACCAAACGCCATGGCGAGAACATAAATTAATTAACCCTAATCGCTGCTGTTTGCTTGCCACTGTGGCTGGAGGAAATGCAGCAGCTACTGCTTGGTTACTAATCAGCAGAGATGCTGCAGCAAGCCAAACTTTAATTTGCATGGTGATTTATAACTGTAACAGTGATTAATCTTTGTGTTTGTATGTATGGGGTTTGGAGCAAGTTTATATATCATTTTTGGGACCGAATGTCGCCACAAGTATAGAAAGATCTGACTGTTTTTACCTTGCAGATGTAACTGCTACAAAAATGCTACTTTCTTTTGAAAAACCCAAAGAGCCAAAAGATTTGTTTTAGATTAGAGGGTGAGGTGTAGCATTAATTAGCTACAGGAATCCTTATATCAGTAGAAAGTCCCCACAATACTGGAAAGAAAAAAACACTGTGTTTTTTGTGGGGTTTTTATTTATTTATTTTGCTGCAACTCTTAATGATCACAGCATTTCTCTTAATTGAGCAGTTGGTGCAGTGTATTACAGGCACTTAGCCACTTACATTAAATTGTGGTATTAACTTACCTTTTATGGAGAATGAGACATGACAGATCAATATATAAACAAATAAATAAATCTTAGAAATTAGAGTAGAAGTAAATACATGAATTAAGGAATAGATACATAAATATTGGACATAAAAAAATAAATAAATGAATTTATAAAAATATGGGACAAAAACATATGAATAAATAGTTTATTTATTTATACAGTTATTTATTTCTTCATTTATTTATTTATCACGAACCCAACAGTGGTAGCATCTTGTGTGAAACAAGTTCAGGTATTTTTCAGATGACTCACTAGTGTTTGCATCAAAATGATTCGAAATGTTTCTCATTTTCCTTTGTTCCCTGCAGATGTTACATTTATTTTATCTAAACAAGACTGAACGGTGCCCACAGGTTTGCCTCTTGTGTGAACTGCATGCAGCAATTATCTGCTGTTCAATGGCACAGCCACAAATATCTGGACAATTGGCCTGTCTTTATCCTAATTCCATGTGGAACTGAGACAGTTTTCTTACATCTGTGACTGGTTAGTGACTGTGTTCAGGTTGCTAAACTGGACCATAGGTTTGAGTGTTGCTTTGGGACTGACTCCCTGTTCTGGGTGTATAGGCTCTGAAGATCCTCTCTCTGTAACTGTTTCTTTATCCGTTTCACATTTGTGAATTTCTGTCTGTGATGATTTGATAATATTAATTATTATTATGTGATTTATATGTATGTATGGAAGGACGCAGGGTCAAAACACTATGACAGTAAAATGTCACTTTACTACAACCCTCTAATTGTTATAGTACTATGATGTACAGTACTGTGAAAAAGTCTTAGGCCACCATTAGATTTGTTGTTTTAGCAATTCTGTAACGAGAATATATAACAGTGTTGACGATTGGACCCAAAAATTTCGAACTTGGATCTTTGTGAGCTTTAGCATATCTGAGCCTTTTCACCCTGTTCTCCTTTTGAAAAAGTGGCTTCTTGGCTGCTACCCTTCCAAAAAGACCATTCCTGATCAAGCTTCTTCAGGCTGTATTAGGGTCAACTTGGCATCGCGATGAAGCTGCCAGAAGCTCAAGTGTAAAGGGAGATCACACTAAGTATTTAAGTATTTAGTGTGATCTCCTCTTATAATATAATATAATATAATATATATATATATATACTATAATATATATAATATATATGATATATATATATATATATATTATATATATATATATACCTCCATACGTATATATATCTTCTAATCCTCTCCTCTCTCTCTCTCTACGCTCTCGCCCTCTCTCTCTCTCGCCTTATAGTAATTTTACATATACATATATATCACTATACCAGTATATCTAATCTAATGGTGGCCTAAGACTTTTGCACAGTACTGTAGAACACTTTAGTATTTAGCTGCTGCACCGCTCTGTAACTTTATCAGGTACACACAGTCTTTGGCACGCTATCACATAGCAAAAGTGAATTTTGAATATTTGGAGAATCATTTCTATTCGGTTCACGATGCAACAGCACAGCAGCCATGGGAAGAGCTCTGAAACATTCTAAATATCACCCGAGGCTGTACGGAGCATCTTGAAATAGTGAGCCCATCTTGATTGACAATTCTAACGGCTGGGGGTCTTGATGTCCTCTGGCCAAATGATGTTTCCTCCCACATCTTTGATACGGTCGAAAAACCTGCAGTCGCTGAATTTTAATTGCGAAACTTCAGAATATGGCGGTACATTAGTGAGGCTCAACATTTGTGAAATACACTCATTGACAAAAAAACATACACACCCAGAAGGAAATGTCGGATTGCTGCCTTGGTTTGCAGAGGTGTGATGAACGAGAAACCTGGACTGGAACTGTATCGTCTTTAGCAATGAATCCAGGTTCTGTTTGGGTTCTGACGGCGGTCGTGGTGAGCGCTTCCATCCTGCCTTTGCTGTGGAGTGACACACTGCCCCAACTGCTGGTGTGATGATCTGGGGAGCCAACACATAGTCGGTCACCCCTAGTAGTGATACAAGGGACACTAACAATTCAGCGATATGTGCAGGACATCCTGTGGCCATCCATGGCAGGGCTTCCAGCTGTCATCTTTCAGTATGATAATGCTCACTTGCACACAGCAAAGGTTTCTCAGGAATGTTGGCACCAGATAGCGACACTTCCTTGGCCTGCCCGGTTGCCAGATTTATTGGCAATCGAGATTTATTGGACCCAGCTTTGACAACCTACGAGTGTGCAGGATCTCCAGGCCCAGGTGCGACATCGGTAGGCAAATGTGCCACAGGATACGGTTGTGCCTCCATGCCCAACCGTATCTCATCTTGTATCCAAGCTAGAGGTGGCCCAGCAGGGTAACTAGAGCCTCCTTCAATTGTACAGCTTTCCCCATTAAACTGATATATAATCACTTACATATATGATCATTCCATTCATTTACATTTACATTTACAGCATTTAGCAGACGCCTTATCCAGAGCGACTTACAATTGATACAATCTTACAATCCAAGCAATTGTGGGTTAAGGGTCTTGCTCAAGGACCCAACAGTGGCAGCTTGGCAGAGGTGGGATTTGAACCCTGGACCTTTTGGTCCATAGTCCATCACATTACCCGCTAGGCTACCACAGTCCATTCATACACACAAAGTTACATACGATCCCAGCAACTCCTTCTTGGTGCGTTATTGTTTTGTCAACGAGTACAATTAGCAAAATGAATTTTGTGACTATTCTGTGAGTTTTTTTACGTTTTCATCTTTATCTAACAATTTTTCACAAAACAAACACAAATTATTTGTGATTTCGCAATTTTATTTGAAACTGATGCACCACATTAATCCAAACTTGGTTTAACGTCATAATTTAACTTAAGCCCTGTGCTCTGTGGGATTGACACCGGGGACGTGGCTTGGTTGCGTGTATCTGTAACATCTGGATTATTTTTGTGTGTTTCAGAGGACCAGCTACCTCCTGGATTCCCCTCCATAGATATGGGTCCTCAGCTGAAGGTGGTGGAGCGAACTCGCACTGCCACCATGCTGTGTGCGGCCAGTGGTAACCCCGATCCAGATATCTCCTGGTTTAAAGATTTCCTCCCTGTTAACACCAGCAACAACAACGGACGAATCAAACAGCTCCGATCAGGTACCGTAACCCTTCCCTCTGCAAGAGACAGCCAAAAATGACAAGTTATCTTTTCTTTCACATCAATGTACTTTGTTTTCCTTTAAACCCTTCCTCTTTCTCATGTGGTTTCTTTTGGTTGTGTGTAGACAATGGCATTAAGACTTTTCTATGTTCTGTGTGTGTGCGTTCGTTTGTCCATGTGTGTTCCTATTTGCTCAGCTCTGTCATTATTATCCATGACTCACTGCTGTGACTGAACTCTTAGCAGGTTTTAAATCGTCATCCTTATGTTACTTTTACTTTTTCCTTCTACTGGTCCATCGCAGTAAGTGACGAATCATGTTCTACCTGTGTATCTTTCATTCACTTTTTGTTTCCTTTTCTAAAATGGGATAATTAGCAATGATAAAGGAACCCCTCCCACCTATTTGTGGTTTGTTAATTCATCCCAAACAATGAGCAACTAATAACACCATCGGTAGCATGAGCTTTCCTGGTAATGCAGTCTAACTCTTTGTAACCCTGCGTTCACACTAGCTAGTTGTAAGCGTTTCTTATTTCTATAGCGCTTTTAACAATGGAGTCTTAAAGCAGCGTTACAATTTTGTATTACCTTCTAATATCTAAGGCCAATCCCAAACTGAGCAAGCCTAGGGTCACAGTGGCAAGGAAAAACTCCCTAAACGTTATAAGGAAGAAACCTAGGGAGGACCAAGACTCAAAAAGAGACACAACCTGCTTGGGCAGCCTAGATGTTATATATAAGAATTAAAGTAAGTTATATAATTCATAAGTTTCTAGCAATAGTATAACTAAAGAGGCTAAATAAATATTAGCAGAGATTTATATAATAATTAGGTATATAATATAATATGTAGACTAATCTCTTAGAGTAAATGTGGTATTAAGAAGACTATGATAAAATAGAGAATATAAAGACAATAGTGAAAATATTAGGGTAAATTTAGGAGTTGTAAGTTGGTAACATTTATAGGAACATGTTTACATTTATAAAGGTTTAGAGGCGCATGTGAAAACGTGCTGGCCTATGAACAATTGTTAACATCAGGTTTTCCCTCATTGTTTCATTAAACTTGATGGCCTTCCAGCTTCATTCAGTGACACCTGGGGTACAGAATAGAATAAAATTCCCATAATACTTTATCATGTTGGCCTGATATCCTAAATTTAATTCACATACACTTGAGATCACACAGGACAGAGCTACTGTGCACAGCAGTGTTAAAAATGGAAGTTATGCTATTTAGTTTAAGGACACCAGTTGTTAGACATCAGTTTGTACATTGCACTCCAACAGTGACCTCCTCCAAACCCTGCAGCGAGAGATCCCAGTGTTATGGGTATGGGTTCACCTAATATAAACATATTTACTGCAGTTTGAGGTACTAGACTACTGACGAGAAGGTTCAGGCTCCAGATCCTACCACTGCCACTGCCCTTAAGGAAGACTGTATCAGTTGTACGTCTCTCTAGTTAAGAGCATCTGCTAAATGTAGTCAACAAAAATATTTGACCAACATTGTCCTGCAAAACTTCTTTATAAGTATGTTATGTTACATAATCCTTTAACAGTGAGTGTGTGAACATGCTCTTAATAATCCAATCATAATCGGATTTCTGTGCTTATCCAAGTGGTCCTGTAAACAGCATAGTCCGATTTCTTACTTCGGATTAAGGCCTAGAAATCAAGAATAAAAAGAGCAGATTTCTCAGCGCATGTATACCCTTTACTCTAATTTCAGTCGTTTTTCTTAGTCTGCGCATGCACACAGAAGTATGGAATCAAACACGGTTGCCAGGTCCACTTATTCTAGTAGACTTCCCTTTCTTTGGGGCTTGTTTCCATAGACCTGGTTGCTTGTTTCTCGCATGTTATACGGTAACACTGGAATTTTCTAATTTTCTAGTTTTCTAATTAATAGACTTACAGTAATAGTATAACTAAAAAATAAGCTAATTATATATTAACTTAAAATATAATAATAACTGAATAAATAATCGCCGTGTTTGCATGGGTTTTCTCCAGGTACTCCGGTTTCCTACCACATTTCAAAGACGTGTGTGTTAGGTTAATTGGTGTTTCCAAAGTGTGAATGTGTATGAGTGTGTGTGCTCTATGATGGATTGGCGCCCTGTCTGGGGTTGTTCCTGCCTTGTGCAATGTGTTGCCGGCTAGGCACCGGCTCTCCCGCGACCCTGGCTAGGATAAGCTGATAAGACAGCGAATGAATAATATAACAATATGTGAACTAATAATTTATAGAAAATAAAAAAGGTTGCCAGATCCGCTTATTGAAAGAGACTTCCCTTCTTTTGAGCTTCCATAGACCTGGTTGCTTGTTTCTCTATTGGTATCTGGCAACACTGGAATTAAATGCAACACCCATGAAACAGCTACCGAACACTTTTGAGGAGACTCGGGTTATTCGAGGAAGTACGAGGAAATGGAGGACATGAATTTCATTGTATATGTTTTAAAGTGTGAAGTTTACCTCATTTCCTTCTGTGAGATTATTGGCTGATTGGAAAGTAGAAATCTGATTATTGCCTGAGTCATGGAAACCGGGAGTTTCCCATTATCTGATTAGTCAAGTGCATGTAGAGCAGTTGCATGTACACGCACTCACTGTCTAAAGCTATAACAGGTGCAGGTGAGGCACAAACCTGAGTTAATGGAACATGGAATTTGGGCCAAACGTGCCAAACGAGCATAAATCCTAAACGTACCCATCGTGACGTCGAGACAAACTGATGTGAACGCAGGGTTTCATTTAACCCCTATTTGCCGTGTGAAACACTGATCTCTTGTTAAACACTAGAGTGTCTTCATGAGAGGGTATAGTGAAGGTTTTCTGATCATCTGCTAGCCACAGTAGTGTGTTAGGTCGCGTCCCGCTTCTCCCAGACTGTGTGATTCTGTGTTCCTGCTTCGCTCTGATTCTGCTTCTCTTTTCGCTATTGAAGTACTCTTCATACCCCCTGCTAGCCTAGACCTTTATGCTTCTAATTTATAGGAATCATTTAGGCTAGCACTTTAATTAAAGCTGGTCTTCATAGGGCTACGTAAGCAGTAATTATCTGGCATAAGCATTTATGAGGACCTACTGAATCATTGTCAGCCTTCAGCTTTGGAGTCTGACATAACCTGAGATAAGTGATTAAGTGATAGAAATGAATTATACTGACTTCTAGATTTATTAGGATTACTTCAGACACTGCAGCGAGTTAAAAACAGTTTATTTTTGGCTAATACTATTGAAGTCACTGTCAAGCGTTAATGAAGATGTTATAACATTGTTATTACAGACCTATTTTTATTTTCCCTATTTACCTCTAAGTAACGTGAGCTTTGTACCTCTGCTTATAAGATTTGTGTTATTACTTATGAGATATTATTATTCTAGCCCCTGATTAAAATAGTTTTTAAGATTATTTTCTATGTTTATGGAAAAATTTAAAGTTCATTCAAATTCAATTAGATAATTTACCTTTTCTCTAGTCCCTTTAATTCTGCTAGCGATTCTTGTTACATATAAACTCACCGGCTACTGTATTAGGCACACCTGTTGGTTAATGCAAATACCTAATCAGCCAATTACATGGAAGTGACTCAACAAACCTTGTCAAACCTTGAAGCTGATGGACTACAACAGCAGAAGACCACAACGGAGGACACTCCTATCAGTTAGGAACAGGAAACTGAGACTACAATTCATACAGGCTCAACAAAACTGGAAAACAGAAGACTGGAAAAACATCGCCTGGTCTGTTGAGTCTCGATTTCTGCTGTGATATTTGGATGGTCGGGTCAGAATTTGGCGTAGTGGACAAGACACCATGGATCCATCCTGCCTTGTATCAACAGTTCAGACTGCTGGTGGTATAATGGTGTAGGAGATATTTTCTCGGCACACTTTGGGCCGATTAATACCAACTGAGCATCGTTTAAACCTCACAGTCTACCCGAGTATTGTTGCTGACCATGTGCACCCCTTTATGACCACAGTGCACAGTGTCTTCTGGTGGCTACACAGTGCCATGTCATAAATAAGTAAAATAATATATATTATGCCTATAATCGCATTCTAGTTCTTCTTCTTTTGGGCTTCATGGTGGTTTTTTTTGGTTTTATGGTGGTTGGCATACCATATTGGTGCATTATCTCCACCAACTGGACTGGATGATGTACATCGTCTTTGGAAGATCACACCACTAGGTGTTTTATTTAAGGTACCCATTTTCGAAGCCAGAATTTCACATCAACTGCTCGAGTGAGGAGGCGTTCGAATTCTGAGAATCCACTGTACAAGAATTATTACTGCACTGACGTAACACTTTATGTCTGTCAGGTCCTGTAAATGTTTTTATGCAAAGCTGTTAGTGCGAAACCCGATGTTTATGTCGAATTATATCGATTTTAGGAACAGTTTATGTCAGTGTCGTAAAGCCCTATGAACACCCCCTTACCCCAGGCTGTTTAGCTAGCGCTGACTCTGTTAGCACAGTACAAGCAAGCAATATTAAATCACATTTGGTTTCTTCAACAACAATAGTCTCAGTCTCCCCCCAATTCCTGCCTCTGTTTCCCAAAATGTCTTGTCTTCACTAGTCTTGTTAACTTCCTTTCTCTTGTTGTCAGCAGCAGTGTGTGAACCCTATTATGACCCTATTTATTTTTTCTTTCTTTCTATATATTTTTTATTTTACATATCTACCCCTGTTATTCACCTGTGTAATAGAGTCTTAAGAATGATCTCTGTATCAAGAAGAAAAAAAAAAAAAAAGAAAAACTTGAAACAGATCTAAACAAAAGGGTTATAATCATATTTTCTATGCTGTCTTTCTTCTCTCCGTATTTTTTTAAATCTCCAGAGTCTTTTGGTAAGTGCGTAGTTCTGAAGCACACATCACCCCACTAATGTCTCATGTCTCTCAAACTCTTATTAAAATGCATGGCATGCATTTTACTAACAGTTAACACTGTTAACAGATAAAGAAGTGCACACTTGCACCTGGTTCAGGCCACACTAAAAACCAGTCAAACCAAGTAGCAGA
This sequence comes from Ancistrus triradiatus, assembly GCA_025084515.1. Classification (NCBI taxonomy): domain Eukaryota; kingdom Metazoa; phylum Chordata; class Actinopteri; order Siluriformes; family Loricariidae; genus Ancistrus; species Ancistrus triradiatus. Next base: position 163,036 of record JAJAGP010000214.1, on the reverse strand, counting down.
GAGTTTCAGATGTATGGACGTTCCTTGTCTCACTTTGATGTCCTTCACCCCCTACCCCAGCACCGTAATGGTTTCTCCCACAAGCTGAATCTACCTGTTTGAGGTTTAAATCCAATTCAAATCTGTCCCAATCTGTCCAAAAAGATTATAAGCAGCACCTTCATTAACCACTGTAACACCTTTCCAAACTGCTTCCAATGATAATGATAATTTTATAATGTCCTGTTTTAGACCAAATCAGATTCTCTCTCTCTCTCTCTCTCTCTCTCTCTCTCTCTCTCTCTCTCTCTGTCTGTCTCTTTCTATTTTTAACGTACTCTGTTAAAAGCAAAAAGCTAATTTGATTCTTCTTCCAAAGCCCCCAGCCTCCTTCCTCTCGTACTAATGCTTCTTCTTTCCAATCTTATTTGCATTCATATTATCCACCCAGGTGGTACGCCAATACGAGGTAAGAGAGCTGAACCGAAGTTCACAGAATGAAAAACAAAACTTCATTCTCGCTGTCCTGCCATCCCTCCTCATCTGTCCGCCTCCATGTACACGTCCTGTCCTCCATCCACCCCTCCACCCTCCTAAACCAGACCTTCCCTCCTCCACTTATTTCCTTTCCCCCCTCATCAGGCACCGCCATCATTTTGCGAATCTGCTTTCTTTCCTCATTTTTGTTTTACTTCTTAAAAAAGCGATATGCTTACACTGACACAAAGAAGCATATCCAGTGCCGTTTTTTCTTTTAATTCTTATTACCTTTCTTATGTTCTTTTTTATTTTTTGGCCATAGCAACTCATGTGTCCCTCTTTTTGTCCAACTAAAACAACCAAACATTTTTCCCCCCTTAGCTGTTCTTGCTCAGACGGACTCGCCGATGACTTCTCTGCCACAAGCGCTTTTTGTTTTTCTTTAATTCTCACTCCTTTCTCTACCTGCTCTCCTCTACCTCTCTAAAAAAAAAAAAAGCCCAAACAACCACTTTTTTGATAAAGTTTCTCGGGTGCTTTTTCCTTCTACCACCTGTTTTTTCCTTCTTGCTTTTCTTGAATTGATATTTTTGATATTTTGATTTTTTTTCACTCTTTAGGGTTTGGCAAAAGCTAACGAAGGGTCTGGCAGAGCGAACTGAGGTGCCCATTTTGTGATTTTTGTTGAGCGACTCAGGAGGTGAACATGTGGTTTGATGCATATGAGAAAAAGAAAGAAAGACGACAAATGCGTTGTTCTTTCCCTGGGTCATGTGACACCACACTGCTGATCCCATTGGTGGATTTTTATGGGTGTCATTTGTAGCTTTGAAGCTATATGGCAGTGGTTGGTTGATTTTCTTGTTGCCCATTTTGTCCTGACTTTTGACCTCTAATGCACCTGCATTTTATTTTTCAGCTAAGGGTTGTCAAAAAAGGTTGTAAGTTGCACTGCGTTTCTTGACTTGCATGTCATTTTGGGACAGAGGGTGATGTAATGGTCTAGATGGTAAATAAATCAATTTTTCAAATCTAAGCAGCAGCTATTTTTGAACGATTTTTATTCTTTTTGCTAATGCTGCATTTTTTTTAACTTAACATTGTCTTTGTAAAGTCGAATTTGTGATTGGCTCTACCAAATTTCTCTCTTTTTTTTAAAATCAATTGTCCTTCCTGGTTATGCTGCTTTTGTATACGGTAATCCTTTTTTTCGTTTGATCCATGCTGCCCTGAAGCAGTGTCATTCATCCCCATGCTAAACAGTCCCGTCAGGTGTTGTATATTGCAGGGCTGTATTGTTCTGTCCCGATGACTAGAAGCTACATTTTATTGTACTGGCAATGCTACAGAATAACAATCAAGTCATGTTAAACCAGACAGAAACCCTGCAACATGTAGACTGTATGTTCCCTTCTCCATCTATGTGATTTGTACAGTGTGTTGTAAGAACAGAATGAACAGTGCAGGATCTGTGTAGCCTTAATGTCTACTGCAGTGCTGCCTCTGGCCTTGTGTAGGCGCTGTGCTGACTGGTACAGTTAGCTCCTGCCAAAACGAGTGCACCAATCAGAAAAACTCATTTACAGCCATCCACACTAGGCATGTGCTGATATTATAAATTTATGTAATAATCTGATCAAAATGATAGTTTAGAGTATTTCTACCATAGAGTACTCTTAAATTAACTTTAATGTTAATGACAGATACTGTGGGGTTAAATAGTAAACAGGGTAAAATTGTAATGTGCTCTGTCATTCTCTGTCCTTAATGGCATTATCAACATACGTCTTAGAACCCCAAGTCAGAAAAAAGTTCAAAGATGGGCAGAGGATCTCCAGTTTGTCAACACATGTGGGAGAAAAATGTTGAAATGTCCAAAACCAATGTTCCTTAACTAAAGAATGGAAGGGATTTACATATTTCTGCCTCTACAGTGCATAATACCCTCAAGCAATTCAAGGAATCTGGAGGAATTTCAGTGTGTAAAGGCCAAGGGTGCAAGCCTAAACTGGAGAGGCGTGATCGCCGATCCCTCAGACGGCACTGCATCAAGAACCATCATTCTTCATGGGCAAGGGATTACTTTATTAAACCTTTATCAAGCACCACAATACAGAGTCACATTCACAAATGCTTCCTAAGATGTTACTGTGCCAAAAAGAAGCCTTATGTTAACCATGTCCTGAAGGGGCATCTACTTCTCTGGGCTCGGAGGCATCTGGGACGGACCATCACACACTGGAAGCATGTATTGTGGTCAGATCAATCAGTATTTTTTGGAAGAAACGGACACTGTGTGCTCTGGACGAAAAGAAAAAACATCCAGACTGTTATCAGGAACAAGTCCAAAAGCCAGGCTCTGTCATGGTATGGGGTCGGGTCATTTATTCTTCTGTGATGGCAGTATTACTGAAGAAAAAGGAGGTGAGATATTGGAGGTGACATCTTTTCCAGGGACGTCCATGCAGTTTTCAATAAGGCAATGCAAAACCACATGCTGCACATATTACAAAGGCATGGCTGCAGAGGAAGAGGGTACAGGTACTGGACTAAAGATAGCCTCCACCCAGAATGTATTTTCCTACAATTGTGAAGCCCTCAGAAAGTTCTATTTCTTACTATAGATGAAGTTAACAAAATAACATGAAGATCTAGTACCTGTTCCTGGAGCATCAGATCTTTCCGCCATTCGTTGCATCAAGAAATATTACATTATGCCATAAGGACAGATGACACCAATTTTGTCTAAATAATAATAATACACAAATTGATTCCGGTTCTGGTACTCTCTTGGTTTTGTGATGCCAAGAAATAAATCTCTGCTGGCGTCACGCATACTCATCGCACAAACCTCACCTCGGCAGTGGCGGGATACGAACCAGCGTGGTTTAACAGTAGAGTGCTGGATCTCTGTGCCGAGTTCTCCTGGTTCGTATCCCACCTCAGACAAGTTGAGATTTTAGTTCCATTTTGTATTAAGTACCCTTAATGACCAGAAAGGTCTAAGACTCATGAGTCTCAGCGAGGTTGATCTGTATACATCACTGATTATCGGCACATGCCTAACTTAAACCTTTAGTGTACATGTCAGAATTGGATTGGAACCACACCGCTCAGCACCGCAGTAGAAATTACAGGCTGATTGCTCATTTTTTCAGCGTGCATCAGAGAAGGTTTGTGAATTGGATTTCTTTCTTGTATGCATATAAATATGTATGATTATTGGCACCCATTTTAAAGATGAATGAAAAGGGTTATACGAAATTCACCTTTTGGCGAAATAGCTCAATCTCACACTGAAAAATGAGAGAAATCCAACCTTTAAGGAAAAAAAAATCCCTCACAAAGAAATAATTATTTTAAACAAGGCAACATGTGCTCTGGTTATTGGCACCCTTGCATTTAATGCTTTGTAGAACCTGTTTACCAATAAAACAGCACTTTTTTTTCTCCTCTAATATCTTGTAAGGTACAGAATATAGAGCAGGAAATTTAACGTTAATCTGTAAAGAATCTCTCCAGGTCATCAAAGGTCCTCTCCGTTTTTAGTTTAAAACAGGGGACTGAGCTGACCATGGCATCGTGGTTTTAGATCAGTGACCTCCTGGAAGATCCAATGATGACCCATTTTTAGTTTCTTGGCAGAGGAGGACAGATTTCAGTTTAAATGTTCTGGTATTTCATGGAATCCATGATGCCACTAACGAGAGTCCAAGGGCTTTTTGAGGAAAAACAGCCTCATAACATCACAGACTCTCCACCATACCTAAAAATTGGTATCAGGTTATTTTCGGTGTAGTCATCCTTCTTTTTAATATTTGTTTCATCTGACCACAGAATACAATCCACTCAAAGTCCCAGTTGGTGTTCCGGGTACCTATATATATATAGTTACATGTTAGGAAAGTCTTTGTCCTGGTAAGTCTTCCAAGTTTTGGAGACTCGGTGACCCCAAGATGCTACTTTTTTCTGTAACTCTCTAATCCTTGGACATTTTTGACATCTCTGACCATCCTCATCAGTGTGCTTTGGGAAATAATACACTTGGGTCCACATCCAGACAAGTTTGTCACAGTTTCAGTTGATTGGAAATTTTTAATTAGGTTAGCAACTATTTTTTGTAGCCAGTCCCTGATTTATGAAGGTCACCATACTTTTCTGTTATTAATTGGGATTGTGGTTTGATATAATATAATATAATATAATTGAGATTGATATGATATGACATGATATAATATAACAGGGACTGTGGTAGACTAGTGGTTAAGGTACTGGACTATGGGCCAGAAGGTAAAGGGTTCAAATCCCATCCTGACGCAAATCTCAAGCTGCCATTGTTGGGTCCTTGACCAAGGTCTTTAACCCACAATTGTCTAGTGGTGAAGGTGCTGGACTAAATGATCCAGAGTTCAAATCCCACATCTCCCAAGCTGCCACTGTTGGGTCCTTGAGCACGATTTTTCCCTTTTTGCTTGGATTAGAAGATGGAGTTGTAAATCGCTCTGGATAAGAGTGTCTGCTAAATGCTGTGAATGAAAATGTAATTGTGTGTTTGCTTGTCTTTCCCATGTTGAAAAATGACAGGAAGTCCTGGATTATCACTTGAACGTTCCCAGACACTCTGATTAACATTTAAAACCAAATATAAATGGAAGACATGCTTCAGTTGCATTGTGCCAATATTTTATGGCACGTGTTTTTGTTTAAATTAATTCATTTCGGTTTTATTCTAGCCTTCCTTCTATTAAAGTTGGATTTATTTTAAAATCTTTTTTGTATGAAAAGTGTGAGAAAATGCTATATTTTCAAAAGGTGAATTTCTCATAACCTTTTGATTTACTCATTTACCAGGGGTGCCAATAATTGTGGAGGGGACTATATGTAATTCCTTGATGCTTAAATCTGAGTCTGGCAGATATCAGCAGGTGACTGACTTAATGCTTTTAGTCAGGGTCTCAAGTGCTCTCCTAGGAAAGCAGCACAAAAGCTCAGTTAGGCATTTGTTCTTGTTTTTCTATACGCCATTTATGTGAGCAGCCATTATGTATAATACCATATGACATAATATAATACAAAGGCCAGGAATGTGCAAGTGAGAGAAATATGGCTCAATATGGCACGCAGGGATTTTCAGAGTTATTGTGTTTCAGAGTGTAATCTGTGCTTTTAACACCTCCATTTGCCCCATACTCTTCCCTGCCATACAGGAGCGCTGCAGATCGAACAGAGCGAGGAGTCGGACCAAGGAAAGTACGAGTGTGTCGCCACAAATAACGACGGCACGCGCTACTCGTCTCCTGCTAACTTATATGTACGAGGTAGGAAACTCAACCGTGACCCTTTGTAGAGGAATTCAGTTATCTTCACACACTATACGTCCAGTACAGTATTCGGCATAAGTTTAAAGTAACAATGACCTGAATAAACTTATTCATGGGTCTAATGAATCCTGGACTTTTGTAAGTACATCCTTTTGTTGCGTCCTGCCTCAACTTAAACCTTCGTTTTGTGTTCAGTTCTTTGGTTGGTGTGCTTTATGCTTTCTTTTAATGTTCCTACTTAAACAACATGATGCCTGGTATGACACTAATAACACTGACCCCTAAGCTTGCAGGGAGTTTTTGGGTTTGACCCCCTTTTCCTACAACATACCGAATCCGTCTTACCTTGTTCTTTTTAACCAATAGGATTAAAACTTGGGTATGTTTCAAATTGTACTAAATAGATATGGTAGAATAAATAGAAATCTGTTTCCAATATCTAACATCCCAGATTTACATGTACTTTGCGATGTTGCCATCAGAAAAAAGTAAAAAAAAAAAAATAACTCAAATAAAAAAATCCAATATCTGCTGCTCCCTTTTTAGAGTGAATTTGATTTCATGCAGGTTTTGCTTGACCAAACCTCCTCTCTTTTCTGGGCTTGGTACCAGCACTGGGAGTGCACCCACATGGGACTGAACCCTGGATCTCTGATCACTGACACACTGAGACTCCATAATAATTACAAATTCAAGAGCTCTTGTACATGTTAAACACAGCTTAAAACTCAGAAGGCGAATTAAAAAATAAGCTTAACATCCAATTAGTGTCCATTTTTAAGATTTTCTTTAGTGTAATGCACACTGTCCAGTTTTTAAGATGCAGTTTGAGTCCATATTAGTGCCCATACTTACAAAGGAGTAAAGATTTCGTTCATGTTCATTTAAAGCAAATATTTTAAAAAAGTACAACATTCAGTTACTATTAAAAAAAGCATAGTAATGGCCAACTTTGTTCTGGTTTTAAACAGTGTAGAATAATATACAGTGTGTGTCAGGTTTTTAAAAGGAAATTTCAATTCATGTCCAGTTTATAGGGAGGTATTTGAAATATAAAATTAAGTCTGAATTTTGCGTAAATATTTAGGGATAAAAATATTGTCCAATTTCAGGAGAAGTGTAAAAGTTGATGTCAATTTATGTCAGAATTTCTAAGGACATATTTTTAAGCAGACATATTTGGTAAATAAATTCCCATTTAGGTGCCATTTCTTTAGTCTTTAAATATAATGTGTAGTTTTTGTCCATTTTCTAGGGACATTTAATGTTCAGTTTTTGCTTAGATTTTATGTAAAATAATGTATCATTTTTAAAAAGTTTTTAAGGTTAAGACTTTGCATTATGAAGTCCAGTTTTTATCTAGTTCTAAGCGCATGTATTGTAATTGTTCAATTAATGTCTAATCTTTAAGGAAATATTTTGAAGAAATAAGGTTATTAAAGTTGGGGAAAATTAGAGTGTATAATGTCTTTTAAGCACACTTCTTAATATTAATATTATTAAGTATCATCCAATCTGTGTCCAGCTTTCAAGGAGAAAGTTTTGGGGAATACTGATAATTTTGTTTCTAATTTTAGAACTGTCCATTCATGTCCTTTTCATGTTTTTAAACAGTTATTATACATATAAAGCCCAGTGTATGTATATGTTTAATGTAAATGTGTCAGGAATAATAATAAATAATAAGTAATACATAATAAAGGTATAATGTAACCCCAGAGTTCCAGATGGACTTCATATAGCGCTCTATATATACAGTGGGGCAAAAAAAGTATTTAGCCAGCCACTGATTGTGCAAGTTCTCCTACTTAGAAAGATGAGAGAGGTCTGTAATTTTCATCATAGCTACACTTCAACTATGAGAGACAAAATGAGAAAAATAATCCAGGAAATCACATTGTAGGATTTTTAAAGAATTTAATTGTAAATCATGGTGGAAAATAAGTATTCGGTCAATAACAAAAGTTCAACTCAATACTTTTTAACATAACCTTTGTTGGCAATGACAGAGGTCAAACGTTTCCTGTAAGTCTTCAGCAGGTTGTTACACACTGTAGCTGGTATTTTGGCCCATTACTCCATGCAGATCTCCTCTAGAGCAGAGATGTTTTGGGGCAACACAGACTTTCAACTCCCTCCACACATTTTCTATGGGGCTGAGGTCTGGAGACTGGCTAGGCCACTCCAGGAGCTTGAAATGCTTTTTACGGAGCCACTCCTTCGTTGCCCAAGCGGTGTGTTTGGGATCATTGTCATGCTGGAAGACCCAGCCACGTTCCATCTTCAATGCTCTCACTGATGGAAGGAGGTTTTGGCTTAAAATCTCACGATACATGGCCCCGTTCATTCTTCCCTTAACACGGATCAGTAGTCCTGTCCCCTCTGCAGAAAACAGCCCCAGAGCATAATGTTTCCACCCCCAGTAGGTATGGTGCAACTCAGCATTCTTCTTCCTCAAAACACGACGAGTTGAGTTTTTACCAAAAAGTTCTATTTTGGTTTCATCTGACCACATGATATTGTCCCAATCCTCTTCTGGATCATCCATATGCTCTCTGGCAAACTTCAGACGGGCCTGGACATGTACTGGCTTAAGCAGGGGGGCACGCCTGGCACTGCAGGATCTGAGTCCCTCTCGGCATAGTGTGTTACTGATGGTAGCTTTGTTATTTTGGTCCCAGCTCTCTGCAGGTCATTCATCAGGTCCCTCCGTGTAGTTCTGGGATTTTTGCTCACTGTTCTCATGATCATTTTGACCCCACGGGATGAGATCTTGCGTGGAGCCCCAGATCGAGGGAGATTATCAATGGTCTTGTAGGTCTTCCATTTTCTTACAATTGCTCTCACAGTTGATTTATTCACACCAGCCTGCTTGCCTATTGTAGATTCACTCTTTCCAGCCTGGTGCAGGTCTACAAGTTTCGTCCTGGTGTCCTTTGACAGCTCTTTGGTCTTGGCCATGGTTGAGTTTGGAGTCTGACTGTTTAAGGCTGTAGACAGGTGCCTTTTATACAGGTAAAGAAGAAGTTACTGGTCTGTGAGAGCCAGGAATCTTGCTTGTTTGTGGGTGACCAAATACTTATTTTCCACTATGATTTACAATTAAATCTTACAATGTGATTTCCTGGATTTTTTTCTCATTTTGTCTCTCATAGTTGAAGTGTACCTATGATGAAAATTACAGACCTCTCTCATCTTTCTAAGTCGGAGAACTTACACAATCAGCGGCTGACTAAATACTTTTTTTGCCCCACTATATATGTAGACTTTAAATGTTAATTTACATTAAAGTATTTGTTGTATAGCCATTTAAAATCTAAATCTTGTTCTTGCTCTTGATGTAGAAGTGTAGTCAGGTTTCTCTCTCAGGACCGAATGGGCTTCCTCTAACACGTGTATGAGTAGCAGATCTACATGGCCTTTTTACTCTCTCTGTGTTTCCCCTGTTTTTTCTCCTTTTCGTCATTACATTGTGTTCTGCATCAAAATTCCTCACATTTCCCAGAGCTGCGAGAAGGTTGGTGTTATTTTTTTATCATCTTACTGTACTGAAAGAGCTCGATCAAAATGAAAAGTAGCTGCCATGAATTACAAAAACGTAAAAATGCACAAGAACACAGCTAGCACAGCTGCAATAGAATGAATGTCGCTGCAATTTTGTGCTCTCGTTCTCTTTGTCAGGTTGATGTTCTACTTAGGGTTCCCTGTGTTTTGAGTCCATTTTACCCTCCAGTGTTGTTATTCATTGTACTGAATGATCATGGTTTTGGCTGAGGTGCTTGGCCATTTAAAGAGTGGTGCATGTGGAGAGAGAATGTGTATGGTTTGCTGGTTGCATGTTAAACAGGTTCTGGACTCGATCCCTCCTTCTGTTAGATCTGAATGTCACTGTTTCTGCTTAGGAACTGCTTCAATATCTCAGTGATTTACAAAGTTTAACAGAGAACAAACCACAAAAATTTATATAAAATAAAAAATATTTTGTGTAACGTCAACAAAGCACTGATCAAGCCAGTATAGAAATCAATTTCAAGAAATCAACAAAGACGTTTAGGTAACAATACATTAAGGGTTGCATATTAGCATTAATTATGCTGCTGAAATTGTCCATTAATTACTTAGAATTGACAAGTTCTTAGCTCTTAGTTACTAAACAGCAGTCAATCACATCAATGCACATTGTGAACTGACACTTTACATCATGATTACTTATGTAAAGAATAAATATTAATGAACTAACAGGTATGCTTACCCCTACACTGAAATAACATTTCCATTTGCACTTACAGCATTTAGCAGATGCCCTTATAAAGAGAGACTTACAATTGATACAGTCTTACAATCCAAGCAATTGTGGGTTAAGGGTCTTGCTCAAGGACCCAACAGTGGCAGCTTGGCAGAGGTGGGATTTGAACCCTGGACCCTCTGTTTCATAGTCCAGTACCCTAACCACTAAGCCACCACAGTCCCACCGTATATATATAATATAATATAATATAATATATTATATTATATAACTTCTGACTAGCATGTTGTCAAGTCAAAAACAAACAATTTCATTTTTATATACCAGTAATGTAAACATTACATATTAGTTGTGATGATAATTTTTGGGGAAACTGGCATTCTTATGGCTACATCGTTCTTAAAGGTGTTTGTAAATTGCTAAGGTTAATTGTTATCGGGAAACACGCCAGTGCATTAATAGTATAATGACTAGTAGAATTCAGTAAATAATTGAGTAAGTAATCATAATGTGCTTAGTGATTTACTGCTAAATATTTCTCTGTTGTTTATTAGTACAGTCGTATGAAAAAGTTTGGGCACCCCTGATAATTTTCATGATTTTTCTTTATAAATCATTGGTTGTCCAGCTCAGCAATTTCAGGTAAATATATCATATAGCAGATGAACACCATGATATTTGAGAAGTGAAATTAAGTTATGGTTTTACAGAAAGTGTGCAGTAATTATTCAAACAAAATTAGGCAGGTGCATAAATTTGGGAACCCTTGCATTTGAATACCTTTAGCATTAATTATTGGAACACAAAATTTGTTTTGTAAACTCATTGACCCTTGATCTACATACACAAGTGAATCCAAATATGAGAAAGTGTTAAGGTGGCCAAATGGAAGTTTTTCTCCTCTTTGCATCTTCTCTGAAGAGTGGCAACATGGGAGCCTCAAAACAACTCTCAAATGGCCTGAAAACAAAGGTTGTTCAACATCATGGTTCAGGGAAAGGGAAAAGCTCTCTCAGAGATTTCAGCTGTCAGTTTCCACTGTGAGGAACATAGTGAGGCATGGAAGACCACAGGCACAGTTTCTAGTTAAGGAACTCCTGAAGTGGCAGAAAAAAAAGAAAATGTCAGATAGGCAGAGGCGAAAGATGGTGAGAACAGTCATAGTCAAGCCACAGACCACCTCCAAAGACCTACAACCTCATCTTGCTGCAGATGGTGTCACTGTTCATCGTTCAACTATAAGCGCACTTTGCACAAGGAGAGACTGTATGGGAGAGTAATGCAGAAGAAGCCTTTTTTACTGCAGACACGCCACAAACAGAATCACTTGAGGTTGTGCTACAGCACATTTGGACAATCCAGCTTCATTTTGGAATAAAGTGCCGTGGACTGATGAAACTAAAATGAGTTATTTGGACATAACAAGGAGCGGAAAAGGAACACAGCATCCCAAGACAAACACTTGCTACCCACAGTAAAATTTGGTGGCGGTTCCATAATGCCCGCGGGACTGTGTGGCCAGTGCAGGTACTAGGAATCTTGTTAAAATTGAGGGTCGCATGGATTCCAGTTAATATCTCCAGATTCTTAAGAACAATGTTCAAGAATCAGTGACAAAGTTGCACCGAGGCCAACGACCCCAAACCCTGCTCATAATCTACTAAGGCATTCATGCAGAGGAACCAGTACAACGTTCTGGAATGGCCATCTCAGTCCCCAGACATGAATATTACTGAAAATGTGGGCTGTCCATGCTTGGAAACCATCAAAGATGACTGAACTGGAGATGTTTCTAAAGAAGAATGGTCCAAAGCACCTTCAACCAGAATCCAGACTGGAAGCTGTAGGAAGCGTTTAGCGGCTGTTATTTCTACAAAATGAGGATCTACTAAATATTGATGTAATTTTTCTGCTGGGGTGCCCAAATTTATGCACCTGCCTAATTTTGTTTGAATAATTACTGCACACTTTCTGTAAATCCTATAAACTTCATTTCACTTCTCAAATATCACTGTGTTCATCTGCTATATGATATATTTAACTCAAGTTGCTGATCTGAACAACCAATGATTTATAAACTAAAATCATGAAAATTATCAGGGGTGCCCAAACTTTTTCATACCACTGTAACTAAACGCTTAAAAAATTGTCACTGATATCTTAGTTAAAAGTAATTAATGGCTAATTGACAGCAGTGGCTATTAATTATTGACCCTTATCGTAGAGTGTTACCAACATGTGTAATTAAATCAGGAAATCAGCTTGATAAATTCCGCAAAGCGATTTAATTCATTTGACAATTAAATCGAACATCATTACAAACAAACCACAGATCACCCCGAGATGGAAATGATGAGCTGTGGTATGACTTGGGCATAAACCCTAATGTTACGTGCCTCTCTCTCAGCGCTCTCTCATTCTCTCTCTCTCAGAGTGAGGTTTGGAGCCTCAGCCTCGTTTGTTTTAATGAAAACTGAAGGGTGTTGGATCTCAGTCGAGCCTCTAATCCTCCACGTCCTGATCTGCTGCTCTGGCTGCGTGAAGGATTTTCTCTCCCACGGGCTTAATGGGCCGCTAATGAAAGAATGATGTATGTCGAGCATCATTTGCAGGACTTGACAAATGTAATGGTATTGAAATGAACAGGATAACATTATGTCTTCCGGGAGCGCGCCTGAATGGAAAATTAATTAAATATAATAGGAGCGAAAAGTTGTATTTAATAATGTACGATTTCCTCTCTAGAGAAGCACGGTGTCTTAAGCCCAACAAGCTTCATCAGTCCAGGAGGTTTTTATCTCTCTCGCTCTCTCGCTCTTTCTCAGCTGCTTCACTCGCAGTGATTTCCAAAACAAGAACTTTTTTCGGTATTGTTAACGAGGAACTGTTACATAATGATGAAGATGTCAGTCCTGTCCCCTTATTAGTCAGACTTCAGCTCTACAGAGAGCACAATAAACACTAACCGAAGTCTGGGTCATTTTAATTAAAAACTGAAAATCTGATAATGGCAGAGACTTGTTAGACACTCATAGTCATTAACTTCTCTTCCCAGAAACACTAGAACAACGTTCCTGGTGTTCTTACATCATCACAGGCTTGGAAAAATAGATTGAGAGTGGGAGAGGAGCACCAGGGCACGATGATAGCACTATATATATATATATACCAAAACATTCAGAGCATTATATGTAAAAATATCAAATCAATCTAAAACTGAAGAACGTCTGGAAACACATAGAACATTATTTACAGTATTCAATTTGAACCATTGCACAAACTGAAACCTAAGCAGAAACACTGTTTTTCTAACCCCAAAACCTTATAGCTTCTTCTGCTTGAGCTGCATCTGCTTGCTGTGTTTGGTTGTTATGATGTTACGAGTCTCTCCTGTCCAGCGAAGCCTGAACCCTTTTTATAACCTCTGTCTGACTTACCTTTTGAAATCAGCTCCATCTGTTTTACTCCTTCTTCTGTTAGCTACACAATTATTGGCAACCTTGTTAAAAATATCACACTGAAATGCGACGGGAATCTAACCTTGTACTGGAGGCTATTTATTTTAAGAAACTGGGTCATTTTGTATAATGATTTAATGCAGTAAAGAGTCTAAGACTTTCCTGTGAGCGTACAGGTTCTGTCATTGATCAGACATTACCATAGTCACATAGTCTTTTTGTGCTACTGTAATATAAATATAAAGGGTATTTTCTCGAGAAAACTGCATCCAAATCATACCTAAATACGTCAGAGATAGAGTGGAACGCTACCATCAACACAGCATCCGAAGCCAAATTTCTATACATATCGCTCTCTCCAGGAAATACACAACACCAAATGTTCAATGGAATATATAAGTGCATAAACTTGCTGGCTGCACGCAACCAAGAGGGAATGAGTCCATTTAAAGGAACACGAATTTCCAGAACTGGGAATGCAGTATTACCTTTTACATTTACATTTACAGCATTTAGCAGACGCCCTTATCCAGAGCGACTTACAATTAGTACAGTCTTACAATCCAAGCACTTGTGGGTTAAGGGCAGCTTGGCAGAGGTGGGATTTGAACCCTGGACCTTCTGGTCCATAGTCCAGTACCTTATCCACTAGGCTACCACAGTCCCCAGTTTTAAGCAGATTAAACCTCACAGTCTATCTATGTATGCAGTTGTATTCTTTCTTGGGGTTTCTCAATCGTAAGCTTAAACACTTCATTGTTCTTGTTGCTGCCTTTATCAATTGAAGTCTTAAAAGATTCTTACCTTTTTAAATGAAGTTCAGAAAATAAAATGGAACAGAACTATTTGATGTTTTACTGCTATGGAAAATGAATTATTGATGCAGTTTTGAACAGAACTTAATATATGGATTCTAATGGGAACTTCTTGTAAATACAGAAAGGTTCAGTTATCAGTTTTTAATTTTATTACATTTTTTATTGTATCAGCCAAAGATATTCAATATCGGTGCATCCCTGATCGTAGCGTAGTTCCTACTTATGCAAGTACTTATTGCAAAGTAAACCAATATTCATTCAGTAAAATATGTAAAACTAAATATCATCGCAACGCCATAACATCCACATTTAAAAGACAGATTTCTATTTCCTATTATAATTTATTATAATTGTTAAGACCTCTATCTTTAAAGCGAACGGGGGTGCTTACCTGTACCTGTATTTGCAGTGTGATATGAGGGTAATAATCCATTTTTACCAATGGTACCAACAATTGTGTATCTCTCCCTCTCACTCACTCACTCTTATAATGCCTCACATCATCCTGTTGATTTCCTCCGCATTTTTGCTATTCCTCCCTCGTTTGCCATTGACCGGTAATCTCACCTCCTTTCCTCATCTGTTTCCCGTTCATTGCCTCGTTATTGTTTGCTTGTCAGAGGTGCAGAGTAATTCCCTTCATCCCTGCTGAGTACTTTCCATCCCCCATTAGCACCTGGAATGTTTACCTGTTTACGTGCACCTACTTAGCCACCTAATTGCCATTTGGCTCCACTTCAAATCCATCTTCTACATTCACGTCTCAGACCCGACTCCAGTTCTGTGTCAGTCATGAGTTGTCCTTTCCCATTCCTTCCTCCTGAATCGTTTGAGGTCTGTCTGATGTGGCAATGTGAGATGGCACATTCCTTCACATCGACTGGATGGATGCAGCGTTGAGGTTGTGGGAGCTCCAGCATGTCATGGCTCCTTCGGTTCACTTCCTTTGTCCTGTTTCCCCTTGGACTGGAAAGAGCACTTTATGCATGATGTGACGTTATTCCTGCTAAACCTTGTCAGATATGGATTGTGTACGTTTGTGTTTCTGTGACCATGTCTCTCCTTTCTGACCCTTCCATCAGACCATCGCTGCTAGAGCAGAGGATTGCAAAAGCGTCTAACAGCTACAACTTAATAAACGATACACAGTGCCATCTTATAACATGTTCATAATCCAGTCAATGCCAATGGGTACATCTGGTAAAGACACTATAACCTATACACAAGGGAAACTGATCTAAACATGGTGACGTTATTAATATCATACATGGTGAGGTCATTCAAAACGTTGACTGGATTATGAACGTGCTCTTGGTGTACCACTGGATTAGTGCCACAGTTCCTAGAGTTCTGCACGTTCTCTTGCAGTTCGCCGGGTTCCGCCGCGTTTCTCCATCCCACCGACCGATAACGAGATCATGCCAGGGGGTAGCGTGAACATCACCTGCGTAGCCGTGGGCTCGCCAATGCCATACGTCAAGTGGATGCTGGGTTCAGAGGACCTGACCCCAGAAGATGACATGCCCATCGGGCGCAACGTCCTGGAACTCACAGACGTTCGCCAGTCAGCCAACTATACGTGTGTAGCCATGTCCACGCTTGGGGTCATTGAAGCTGTGGCACAGATCACGGTTAAAGGTCAGTGACTCAGGAGTACAGTTGCATGGAAGAAATGTAAATCTTCATGTAAGAGAGTTTTGTGAAGCTTCGTACGGTCCTCTCCACAATTATTGTCACCCGGGTAAAGATGAGTAGAATGGTTATAAGAAATTCCCTTTCCATGAATTAGCTTAATCTCACACTGAGAAAATGAAACGAAATAAATTTTTAAAGGAAATAATAATAATAATAATAAACTGCTCATCAAGAAATTCTTATTTTTTAAGAAAACCACATGTGCTATTCTCACCCCTAGAATTTATTTATTTTTTTTATGTAACTGAAACTTTTTTTTCCCCATACTGTGCTGTGCAAAAGTCTTAGGCCACCATTAAATAAGATATAGCATTTTTAGCAATGGTATAATGACCATATATAATTATTTCTCAGTCTTTTATTAGAGTACAACCAGAAAATACAAGAAATTTGTATGCAGTATTAAAAAGCTGGAAATAAAATCAGCATCTACAGGTTACACTGACCAGTATTTCATGTAACCTTTACTTAGACTTGAGCAAGTCAAGTCAGTTTATTTCTATGACGCTTTTTGCACTGGAGCATTGTCTCAAATCTTATCTTCTATATAATATGGCCAATCCCAAATGGAGCAAGCCTGGGGCGACAGTGGCAACTCCCTAAACGTTATAAGGAAGAAACCTTGGGAGGACCAAGACTCAAACAGGGACCCAACCTCCTTGAGCATCTTAGATGTTATAGATAAGAATTAAACTAACCTAACCTGAAGTTATGTAATTAAAAGGAAATATTATGAGGAGTATAATAAAATAGGGAATATAAGATCTATTGCGTATAAGCCAATAGTGAAGAGACACATTGAATAGAATAACGTAAAGATGGCATTATTTAGTCCTGTACACAGAGTGACTGTAGGATCTTGTGTCTTTGGTGGGAAAGTTTTGGTGGCATGGCTTCCTCAGTCGACCAGAGGAGGGAGAGAGACACTGCCCTCTGTGGTGTCAGTACGGTGGGGTTGGGGCTGATGATGGGAGAACAGCTTGGGTGGGACTGAACAACAGCAGTAACAATGTGTTAATGTGGTGGCCTAAAACTTTTGCACATCATATATATGATGTGCAAAAGTTTTAGGCCACTATATATATATATATATATATATATATATATATATATAGTATGTTGTATGTTGACCTTCATAAATCAGAAATATTTCATCTGTTAGAATTATGGTTCAAGGTAAAGCATTGAAAGTACCCAAAGAACCCAAACAAAGGCTTTGTTCCAGTTAAAGCAGTCGGACTGTTATCCTTTAAAACAGACAATGCAGTATAAACCTCATGTGTCCTAAATCTCAAAAGTGGATGAGCTGATGATTATCTCAGTCAGCGTAGCGAGTTCAGTTTTTAAGCTTCATACATAAATGAAAGTTGCTTATGCCATCTTATGCCATATCTGCTCTCAAGCGTTCATGGTAAAAACCCCGTGTGCCTTCCATTGTGAAGTTATAAGTGTTTGTATTTACACAAAAAAGGCCAAACATATGCCTGCTAGAAAAAAGACAAAGAATTATTTACCTTGTATCTTCACGTTATTGGGTGACAGCCTCCAGAGAAGCCTTGCGGCCCTATATCTTATATGTTACATCATGCCCCCTAAATCAAAACTATATTAGAGTGAGGACATTTTTATTCATGATTGCCTAAACAAAAACAGATACAATGTGCCTGCGGGATGCACCTTGTCACCCTGTTTTTGCTCTGCCCTGGCAAAGGCTTTTTTCCTGTTTTACATTAGTTAAAAATGTTCCAGTGCGATGCCTCTGTTTGTCTGGGGCGAAGGGTAACCTTCAGCTAGCATCGCTCTGGGAGAGAACACATGGTTCATGAATGCTAATAACCGTGTCGCTCTGCAGCCTCTTTAGCCTACAGATAGCAGCTCGCGTTTGCTCAACTTCAGTGTAATTATAAATCATTATTAATCTAATTAAACCAGCTTTCATAGTTTGGGGCTAAAACAGATTTCTGTGTACAAAGATGAACTGTAAGCACGTATTAGTACAGGTACGCGCCCTTTAACAACTGCATTACGTTCTGACAAACAGTTTGGTGACCAAAGTGGACGTTGACCGGACATTGCCATAGTCACATAGTATTTTTCTACTGTGATGTAATTATAGAAGGCAAAGGATTCAGACAGAGTGAATTTGAATGCGTTTTGTCTTCGTTTTAGCATTACCCAAACCACCAGGCGTTCCCGTGGTAACAGAACGCACAGCGACCAGCATCACCCTCACGTGGGATTCTGGAAACCCGGAACCGGTTTCCTATTACATCATTCAGCACAAGTCCAAAAATTCGGAGGACTCGTATAAAGAGATTGATGGTGTAGCCACCACTCGCTACAGCGTCGGCGGCCTTAGTCCGTATTCTGATTATGAGTTCCGCGTGGTCGCCGTGAACAACATTGGGCGCGGCCCAGCTAGCGAAGCCATAGAGGCCAAAACTGCAGAGCAGGCACCTAGCACAGCCCCTCGTCAAGTCCGAGGGCGCATGCTAAGTGCCACGACTGCTATCATCCACTGGGAAGAGCCGGAGGAGGCTAATGGCCAGATCATGGGCTACAGGGTCTACTACACCATGGATCCCAGTCAGCCAGTCAATCAGTGGGAGAAGCAAATAGTCCGGAACGCTAATTTTCTCACCATCCAGTCACTGACCCCCAATAAGACATACTACATCAAAGTGTTAGCGTACACATCGGTGGGAGACGGACCGCTCTCCTCGGACCTGCAGATCATTGCCAAGACTGGAGGTAAGCACCAGGTTTACTCTGGATTTGATCATGTCATTTGTGGTCTGTTCTGATTTATGTTCAGGTTTGTTTGTGCTCAGCTGTAACGCTGGTGCTTGACAATTATAGACTTGTAAAAGTGCAATCAGGGAACTAAACTGGCTTCTGTGCGGCTGTACAAACTTTGTTGCTCTCAGAGTTTCTCGGTTCCTTTCCCGAGGTGAAGACAGCCATAATCTCTCAGTGCTCTCCAGTGCCAAATGATTTTGACATACCACTTTATAAATGCCATAATGTCATGGAAACACACTGCTGGGAAATGAGAACATTTTGAATAAATCAGTGTGTAATCTGTTATTTTTTTTCTAATAGAGGACGAATGGGTCTGGGTAAACATTTATAGGATGAATGGGGATGGGTAACCAGTTATAGGATGAATGGGCATGGGTAAACAGTTATAGGATGAATGGGCATGGGTAAACAGTTATAGGATGAATGGGCATGGGTAACCAGTTATAGGATGAATGGGCATGGGTAACCAGCTATAGGAAGAATGGGCATGGGTAACCAGCTATAGGATGAATGTGAATGGGTAAACAACTATAGGAAGAACGGGCATGGGTAACCAGCTACAGGATGAATGGGAATGGGTAAACAGCTACAGGAAGAATGAGCATGGGTAACCAGCTACAGGATGAATGGGAATGGGTAAACAGCTACAGGAAGAATGAGCATGGGTAACCAGCTATAGGAAGAATGGGCATGGGTAACCAGCTATAGGATGAATGGGCATGGGTAACCAGCTACAGGATGAATGTGAATGGGTAAACAGATATAGCATGAATGGGCATGGGTAAACAGTTACAAGAGGAATGGGCATGGGTAACCAGCTACAGGATGAATGGGCATGAGTAAACAGCTATAGGAAGAACGGGCATGGGTAACCGGCTATAGGTTGAATGGGCATGAGCAAACAGTTATAGGATGAATGGGCATGGGTAAACAGTTATAGGATGAATGGGAATGGGTAAACATTTATAGATGAATGGGCATGGGTAAACAGCTATAGGATGAATGGGCATGGGTAAACAGAGGATGAATTGGCATGGGTAAACATTTATGGAGGAATGGGCATGGGTAAACAGCTATATAATGGATGGGAATGGGTAACCAGCTTTAGGAAGAATGGGCATGGGTAACCAGCTACAGGATGAATGGGCATGGGTTAACAGATATAGGATGAATGGGAATGGGTAAACAGTTAGAAGACGAATGGGCATGGGTAACCAGCTACAGGATGAATGGGCATGGGTAAACAGCTATAGGAAGAAAGGGCATGGGTAACCGGCTATAGGTTGAATGGGCATGGGTTTTCAGCTGTAGGATGAATGGCATGAGTAAACAGTTACAAGATGAATGGGCATGGGCAACCAGATATAGGATGAATGGGCATGAGCAAACAGTTATAGGATGAATGGGAATGGGTAAACAGTTACAGGACTAGAAGTTACACTAGAGTTTTGTATTACTGGAGATTGCTTTACTGCAAAGCAAAGAGTAGACGATCGTACTTGTTATCAGCTTTGGCATTACAGTTATTTCAGTTCCTTCTGTTTGACTTGTAGTTCCATCTCAACCGACCGACTTCAAAGCTGAAGCAAAATCGGAGACGAGTGTCTTGCTGTCTTGGGTCGCTCCTCCACAGACGGGACAGGACAGTCAGATAACCGGATACGAACTGCTCTACAAAAGGAAAGATGAGAAGGAAGAGGTGAGCTCTCACTGGAATACCAATCTAATGCTGTAAGACTGTAAAACGTTGTAATTTTTCAGATGAATCTCTGGCCCTTGTTAGAGCGAGCAGAAAATAGCTGATTTTTTTCTCCTCTAGAAACGCGTGAGCTTCGAGCCCACCACCACCTACCTCCTGAAGGACCTGAGGCCCTTCACCACCTACACCTTCCAGTTGGCTGCCCGGAGCAGGCACGGCATCGGCGCCTACACCAACGAGATCTCAGCGGAGACGCCGCAGACACGTAGGTCCTCTTCCAACCTGCCCCCTCGTGTAGCATCCTGAACCCTTCCATTTTCTCAAAGCCGGTGATTCGTTTTGAAATACTCCCACATCGGAAAGTGTTTAAAATTAGCAGGGGCCTTTGTGAAATGGAACTGTTCAGAAGATCTCAGGTGCAGCGCCAACGAGCGAAACCGTTTGCAGATTTTTTTTCGCACTGGGAAACATGCATGGGCTTAGTTTGCTGGTCAGCGAGGTCAATCGACAAGGTCAGAGGAGAAATGAATTCTAAATAGCTTTCATTTGAATTACTGATGCTATGGCATATTAGAGCGGCTTGAAGGCCTTTGTTGCAGATTTGCCACACCTTGTCTTTTGACTGTTTGGTTAGCCCTTTTGCATTTGTGCTTTTTTTTTACAAATAATTCTTCCTAGGAAGCTCAAATGCAACTTTGAAGAGTTCATGAAAGATTTTTATATATGCATACGCTACTCTGCAAAAGTCTTAGGCCACCGCTTTACAGTGTCTGTTGTATAATGACCATGGTATGGTATAATGACCATATATAATGTATTGTCCACCAACAATATTGGACTCAGACTTGGATTGGTGACTCCATAAAACTCTTTCCCACTGATCCTCATTCCAGTCTTTGTGAGCTTTAGTAGATCTTAGCCTTTTCACCCTGTTCCCCTTCCAAAAAAGTGGTTTCTTGGCTGCTACCCTTCCAAGCAAAACCATTCCTGATCAAGCTTCTTTGGACTGTAGAAGGGTCGAATCTGCCAGATGCTTCTTTTGCGTTAGTGTAAGTAATCCAAATTTCTTGCCTTTTGTGGTTGCATTCTAAATAAAGAGGCTGAAAAAGAATTATACATGGTCATATATCTAACCTACTGGTGGCCTGAGACTTTTGCACAGTATTGTACATTTATATAAAACCTCATATTTATCATCCATTGTATTTAACCAGAGTCAGAGTTAAATAAATGATTGGCACATTTATCAAACCTTCCCAAATTAAGCCCTATAAAAGAAAAATAATCAGGAAGCCACGCTATTATGCAGTTTCTCAATCCATTTCACTCTCCCATTTTCGTCTTTTAAAGGCGGTTTGAATAAATATGAGGTCTTTAAAAGAAGTAATGAGTGTCTAGATCAGGTAAGTATCAGTCCAGTAACAGTCTGACAGACGGCGGGAGGTAAACGTGATGAGCCCGGTGTTATGGGGAGAAGTTTTCGGAGTGTGTCTGCATGGCAAAGTCTAGGCCTTTAATGGTTGTTCGTGTTTTCTCGGATTGATCAGGCTTTTACCTCAAACCAACAGGCATCGGAAAGGTTGGTGAGCGATGCAACATTTTCAGTTCTGCTAGACACATCAACCTTTACATTTTTTGGATTGATGGTAACTGCTTGGAGGAAATAGTGCAGGGCTTTGTCTTCCTCTACATTGTCTAGTTTAGCCGGTATGTCCAGTTTAATAGGAGGCAAGCTTAAGATTTTACTTTTAAGGCATCATCATAGTGAGTGAATCGAGTTCAGACTATAAATAGGCTCTGTGTCATGTTCAGTCATGTTCCGTGTGTCACTTTAATTCCGTTAATTACTTTCCACATTAAGAAATCTTTGTTTTTTCACCATCCTGACTTTGTTCGATATTTGATTTAAGTTACCATTTGGTTAAGTTACCATTGTTTGTGATTCCTCCTCGTTTTGCATCCTTATATGTTTACCTTTTCTTTTCTGTATGTTTTCATCATCTCCACCACCACAACATCCATGTCCACCTCAAATCCCAAACCGATTCCCTTCTTCCACAACCCCCCTGAAAACCTGGAACTGCCCCAAAACGTATACCCGATTCAAACACTCAAACGGATGCCCTCACCAGAGCCCTCAGCCCCTCCTCAGGACGTAACGTGTTCTAGCCACAGTTCCACCAGTATCCTGGTAAGTTGGAAGCCACCGCCTGCGGAGCTCCAGAACGGGATCGTTACCAAATACTCCATTCAGTACGCGGCGACAGAGGGAGAGGACACCTCGCCCCAGCACGTCTCGGAAATCCCGCCAGAAAAGTCACGCTACCTCCTGGAACATTTGGAAAAATGGACAGAATACCGAGTGACAGTGACCGCCCATACTGACGTCGGAGCAGGACCCGAAAGCTTACCCAAGCTCATCCGTACGGAGGAGGATGGTATGTTCTGCCAAATGCTGTGCCCTTTGCTAATCTGCCCCACTCTCCTTGCTTATGGCTTTTTCTAAAGTTTTTTCCAAACTGCCTTCAAATCCCACTTTTCTCGCTCCTTTTTGTCTGTGACTGAGCTTTTTTTCCAGACTAAACCCACTAACTTGGACTATTTGTGATTTTTCTAACATTTTAGTTTCTTATTTTTTTCAATTTCAACAATAACATGGCACTTTTTTTCCGAGAACCCCATGCCTTTCCCAGCTGTCTCTTTTTACATTTTGATCAGCAGTTTTTTTTTTTTACCTCTAATTTTTAAATAAAAAAACACCATGTTTTTGCTGATCCAAATATTTTTCTCAAACACACTGCAATGAAGCGGACAGTGGGAAGCACAGAAATTAGGAGTCTTTTTCCCCCAATGGCTCACCTTGACATTTTGTTCTCAATTGTTGTTTTTTTAATACATCCTCAGCCAAACTCTTTGAGGGTGCTTCAAAGGTTTTGAAGAACCCGCTTTGGCTTACATTTTTTAATCCATATTTTGAAACCACAAATTTCATTTTTAATGTCTTGCAAAAAAATGAGGTCACCTGTGCGACCTGTTTTTGGGGGTTGTTTTTTTTTTTTTCTTTTTCTTTTTCTTTTTTACTTGCCATTGTTGAAATCTTCGTGTCATGCGCTACCTGTTAACAGCATTCTCCCACTTTTGTAGATTTTTATCCGCGCCACCGTGTTGCTCGTGGGAGGTGTCCGATCAGGATGGAGGGGTCGGCTGTAATATTGACCTTTTTTGTTTTTTTATCCCATGATTCCTTCAGTTCCCAGTGGCCCGCCTCGTAAAGTCGAGGTGGAGGCTGTCAACTCCTCGTCTGTTAAAGTGCTGTGGCGATCGCCGGTGCCCAACAGACAACACGGGCAAATTCGCGGGTACCAGGTGCATTATGTCAGGATGCTTAATGGGGAAGCAGTGGGCCATTCTGCCATCAAGGACATCCTGATTGATGATGCCCAGGTAGGTAAACACCTGCGCACCCCACTGTCTTCCACAATCTTATCATAACAGAACTGTCAGTTACATTCCTTACAGGGGTGCGCCATTTAAGGACCTCAGTACGTTTTGTGAAGCAGGTCGTTGACCAAAATTGACGTTGACAGGTCATTACCATAGTCACACAGTCTTTTCAAGTTACTCTAATATAACATCTACGCTACCCTACATCTGTACAACATCCCTAATGCCACTGCATTTTTTATTTATGGAAATTCACAATAGTTCTAGAAAATACAATCATGTACTGTTATGACCCTGTGTAAGTCAAAGCCATGATGTTTAAGAGGATAATATGATGGACCTGATACTTTTGTTTGACAGAAGCCAAAAATGCAGGTTAGAGAGCACATACAGGTGCAGTGAGGCACAAACTAAGGAGTACTACTTACACTAGGACAGGTGCAGGTTGGAATGTGGTAGCCTAGCGGGTAAGGTACTGGACTATGGACCAGAAGGTCCAGGGTTCAAATCCCACCTCTGCCAAGCTGCCATGTTGGGTCCTTGAGCAAGACCCTTAACCCACAATTGCTTGGATTGTAAGATTGTATCAATTGTAAGTTGCTCTGGATAAGGGCGTCTGCTAAATGCTGTACATGTAAATGTAAATGTAAATGCATACACTTATGAACACCATTCACAGTTTGGAACGAATAAGTAACTTCCAGAAAAAGTCTCTAAACACATCAACCGAGTTAGAACATTGAACTCTGTGTATCGGACTAAATCTCGCAGATATACATAGTTTTACGTTATTCTATTATTATCTTACACGCTGTTGCTTTTGTGTTCTCTAAATTTAATTAATCTCTTTGTATATTTCATTTTCTCTAAACCTATTTTTTGTTTATTGTATTTTAATTATTACATATTTAAATGTTCGGTCGGTTAACACTGATTTTGTTCCTGTTTATTTAAGCTATTATTCTAAACTTATTAATTAGATAACGTAGTTAATTCTTACATATAATATCTAAACCACAAAGGAGGAAGGGTCCCTTATGAGTCTTGATTTCTTCCTTATAACGTTTAGGGAGTTTTTCCTTTCCACTGTCGCCCTAGGCTCGCTCAATTTGGGATCGGCCTTACATATTAGAAGATAACAGAAAATTGTAAAGCTGCTTGGAGACGATGCTCCCTTGCAAACAGTGCTATAGAAATAAATCTGACTTACACAGGATGCAGTTTTGCTCTTAAACTTCCGTCTCTGCTCGTGAAGCCGCAGTGCTGATTGGCTGTTTACAGAGACAACGTTCAGAGTTAAAAGTCAGGATTTGATTTCCTATTAGAATTGATTGTAATTGTTAAGATCTCCGTTGTTAAAGCGAACGATCGGCGATCATCTAATTCATTCTACTCTTTTATTCACTCTTACTGTCTGTATGCTTAGAACTTATCTTCTGTTTCTTTTCCCCTCTTGAACTTTCCTGTCTTCTCCAGTGGGAGTATGATGATTCGACAGAATATGTAAGTACCCTCTTTACTCCCACACATCTATAAGTTAAATCTAGCTACATGAAAGCTAATGCAGCACTGATTCAAAAGCTGCTCTAAACATGCTTTGAACAAATCCATCTATTCAGTTCATGAAAGTGGAGGTTGTGTTGTACAAGCCAGTAGAGCTCAGCTGCAATGTTCTGTAGTTTTAAGCAAAGCATTTTCTGATACAAATGTGCTATTTGTGTTCGGATCATTAAAGCCAGCCCTGGTTTCTCTTTTACCTGCAGGAAATGATCCTGACAGATCTGCAGGCAGAAACCACTTATTCAGTCACCGTGGCTGCCTACACCACAAAAGGAGACGGCGCTCGCAGCAAACCCAAGCTCGTCACCACTATGGGCGCAGGTAAGGAGTCAGTCCTCCAACCCAAATGAGCCCCCCTGCTGCCCCTGTTAAATGGCTTCCTGGAAGAAATCAACAGGCCCCAACGCACCAGGCAACACGCGGCCCGCAAATAATTGTGCTGAAAATGTTCTCTGTGCAGCTATAAAGCCTGAATGCCAGTAATTGCCCCTTCAATTATGACAGCAATTGAAATTCTGCCCGCTTACTGATCAGACTTGCAGCGTTTAAGAAAATAGCAGAGATTTATACGGAAAACAGGGGAGAACAGACCAGGAACGAAGCCAC
Source organism: Ancistrus triradiatus (assembly GCA_025084515.1). Lineage (NCBI taxonomy): Eukaryota > Metazoa > Chordata > Actinopteri > Siluriformes > Loricariidae > Ancistrus > Ancistrus triradiatus. The sequence goes on along the minus strand of JAJAGP010000214.1, from coordinate 136,928 downwards.
GCGTGCAATCTGATGCAGCAGCTTTATTTATTGCTGCTTACATTTTAGTTCCAGCTCCCTACCATAGAAAATCTGTAATATATCACTGAACGGGAAGTGGTTACAGGACATGAAACCTAGCAGTTAAGGTACTGGACAATGGACCAGAAGGTAAGATCCCACCTCAGCCAAGCTGCCACTGTTGGGTCTTTGAGTGAAGCACTCAAAACTGCTTGCATTTGTTAGATTGTATCAGTCGCGTTAGAAAAGGGCATCTGCTAAATGACTACATGTAAATGTAAATGAAGCTCTACCCATTATAAACATTGTGTAAATGGTTTGGCACCCTGCTCATAGCACATCTCTTGCAAATGTTCTACAGTACTGTCCATAAGTCTTAGGCCAGTATTATATTTGGTGTTTAAGCAACAGTATAATGCCCATATATAACATATTGTTGACAACAGGACCCAAAACTTTCAAACTTGGATTCGTCGCTCCATAATCCTCTTTTCTGCTGATGTTAGCATATGATATAAGATTTTTCAAACTGTAAAAGGGTCCTGATGAAGCAGTTTGATAAAGGGGATGTCACACTAAATACTTGCCACGATACCCTATTTTAATACAGCATACAAATTCCTCATATTTTCTGGTTGCATTCTAATAAAGACACTGAGAAATAATTGTGCTCATTATAAAATCGCTAAAACAATGGTATATCTAATCTAATGGTGGCCTAACACTTTTGGACAGTACTGTAGATTAAAAAAGAAGTTGTAACAGGGACAGAGTTAAGTATTTATGTTAAACATATCGGGGAAAAGGAGTAAAATGGCATTAAAGCATGAGCAAGGGACACTCAAGTAGCAAATACTTACACTAGACAACATCCAGTACACATCGCCATGCACTGACAAATCAAATAAATTACATTTACGTCATTTAAATGCAGAGCAACTTACAATTGATACAGTCTTACAAACCAAGCAACTGTGGGTTAAGAGCCTTGCTCAAAGACCCAACATCTTGGCAGAAGGGGGTTTGAACCCTGGGCCTTCTGATATATACTAGGCAACCATGTTCCCAAGTGTCCCAAGTCCTTCAAGCTGTTCTCGTGTAATAAAGTGTTTTAATATTAAATGAAAGTTGTTAAATGGGTGACTTAGTTGTTCCATAAGAATCATTTTCATTATATATTTGATTCACACATTTTTACCCTTTGCCTTGTTTTGTTTTGTTTTCTGTCAGTCCCAGAGAAACCTCGTCTGATGGTCAGTCCCACAAACATGGGCACTGCTTTGCTCCAGTGGCACCCCCCTGCAAACACGCATGGGCTTCTCCAGGGCTACCGGCTCCGCTTTGGACGAAAGGACATCGAGCCCCTGACGGTCATAGAGTTTTCAGAGCGAGAGAACCACTACACCACTAAAGAAATCCACAAGGGTGCCACCTACGTGTTCCGTCTGTCCGCTCGCAACAAGGTGGGCTTTGGTGAGGAGACATTTAAGGAGATCAGTACCCCCGAGGATACGCCCTCTGGTTTCCCGCAAGGCATCGTGGCCGAAAGCGCCACCACCACCACCATTCAGGTGAACTGGCAGTCTGTGCTCCTGGCAGAGCGTAACGGCAACATCGTCAAATACGCCCTTCAGTATAAAGACATTAACAGTCCCAGGAGTCCGTCTGAGCTCTTCATCACCGCCCCGGAGTCCACCGTCATCCTGGACGGCCTTAAACCTGACACCACGTACGATATCAAAATGTGTGCCTTCACCAGCAAGGGTCCCGGGCCTTATAGCCCTAGCATCCAGTTCAGAACTCAGCCACTTGATCAAGGTAGGCGGCCCCACTCCATACCTTCAAAACCTCCCCAAAAACCGGGGTGCTCGAATCGACCCACCGCCTACTTCATCCAAACTTGCACGATCAGCAAGCGAGGGGTGGAGTTTGGAAGAGTTTCTTGAACTGTTCCATATCATGGATTCAGTGTGTGATTGAATAGATCAGGTTCTCTAGCAGTAGGTGTAGGAATGAGTGAGCCAGTGGTTGCTGCTGGGTAAAGCAAGGTAAGGTGAAAGTACTGGGCTAGCCGTGTAGGAGGAGGAAATGATAAATAAGGTAAGGCCTTAGGGTTTGAGGAGACTGTGTCGTTGGCCATGTTTTTCTAAATCATCTACTCCACCTTTCTTTTAGCAGTGTTTGCAAAAAACTTTCACGTCAAAGCCGCCATGAAGACCTCGGTGCTGCTGACCTGGGAGATTCCAGACAACTACAACCCTGCACAACCATTCACCGTAAGAGAACTCTACAAAGTGATGTTGGATTAAGACTGGTCTAAATATTTAGGATCTGCTATCTCATAACGCCCTTGAGCTGAGCACAGCTTTAGCACTGACATCATATGTAGTACGGTCAATATATTTGGCCTCCAGCTTCTTTAAATCCTTGTCTGAGAGACCATCAGTCTGACTCCCTGGACAACAGGTACTACTTGTTTTACAATGGCCCGACTTTGGATTGTTTTGTACTTTACCTTGGGAATTGAATACAGTAATTAGACAGACAGGTAGAAAGGTACTGGGTGTGTCTTCTGGACAGGCAAAGGACGAAAAGGAAACCTGGTGGTGGAACGAGGAAGTGCAGGAGGTTATTCAGAGAAAGAGATCAGCAAAGAAGAAATGGGACAGGGACAGGGACAGGACTAATGAGAGTAGGCAGGAGTACAAGGAGATGCGGCACAGGGCAAAGAGGGAGGTAGCAAAGGCCAAGCAGAAGGCCTACGATGGGTTAAATGAAAGGTTACAAAGTAGGGAAGGAGAGAAGGAGTTGTATCTGCTGGCGAGACAGAGAGATAGAGCTGGAAAGGATGTGCAGCATGTCAGGGTGATCAAGGATAGAAATGGAAATGTACTGACAGGTGAGGAGAGGGTGAGGGGAAGATGGAAGGAGTATTTTGAGGAGTTGATGGGAATGTAGAAAAAGGAAGGGAAAAAGAAGGTTGGATGGTGTAGAAATTGTGGAAAAAACGGATGTAGCAAAGATTAGCGAGGAAGAAGTGAGGAAAGCTTTGAAAAGGATGAAGAACGGAAAGGCAGTGGGACCTGATGACATACCGGTTGAGGTATGGAAAAGTCTAGGAGAGCTGGGAGTGGTGTTTTTGACTAGATTATTAGTGGAATTCTGGTGAATGAGAGTAGCCAGAGGAATGGAGGAAAAGTTAACTTGTACTGATTTTCAAGCAGAAGGGTGATGTACAGAGTTGTGGCTCTTACAGGGGCATAAAGTTGATGAGCCACACAATGAAGATTTGGGAGAGAGTTGTGGAAGCTAGGCTCAGACAGGAGGTGACAGTGTGTGAACAACAGTATGGTTTCATGCCAAGGAAGAGCACTATGGATGCGATTTTTGCTTTGAGACTGCTGATGGAGAAGTATAGAGATAGTCAGAAAGAGCTACACTGCGTCTTTGTGGATTTGGAGAAAGCTTATGACAGGGTGCCAAGGGAGGAACTGTGGTGGTGTATGAGGAAGTCTCGAGTGGCTGAAAAGTATGTTAGATTAGTGCAGGACATGTATGAGAACAGCGTGACAGAGGTGAGATGTGCTGTAAGAGTGACAGATAGCTTCAAGGTATAGGTGGGACTGCATCAAGGATCGCTCCTGAGTCCCTTCTTATTTGCTCTGGTGATGGACAGACTAACAGATGAGGTCAGACAGGTATCGCCGTGGACTATGATGTTTGCAGACGACATTGTGATCTGTAGTGAGAACAGGGAACAGGTAGAAGAGAACTTGGAGAGGTGGAGGTATAATCTGGAAAGGAGAGGAATGAAAGTCAACTGTAGTAAGACAGAATACATGTGTGTAAATGAAAGGGAGGCAGGTGGAACAGTCAGGCTACAGGGATCATTGGTCACGGAGTCCAGAAGTCCAGGAGTTCAGGTACTTGGGATCAACTGTCTAAGGAAATGGGGAGTGTGGAAAGGAGGTAAAGAAGAGAGTACAGGCAGGATGGAGTGGGTGGAGAAGAGTGTCAGGAGTGCTGTGTGACAAAAGGGTCGCAGCAAAAGTGAAAGGAAAGATTTATAAGAGAGTAGTGAGACCAGCCTTGTATGGGTTAGAGACAGTGGCACTGACAAAGAGACAGGAAGCAGGTGGAGGGGTGGCAGAACGTAAGATGTTGAGGTTCCTCTTTAGGAGTGTCTAGGGGTGGCAGGATTAGGAATGAGATTCATCAGAGGGACAGCACAGGTTGGAAAATGGGGAGACAAAAAATCGAGAGGGAAGGCTGAGATGGTTTGGACATGTGCAGAGGAGGGATAGTGGATATATTGGTAGGAGGATGTTGGAGATGGAGCTGCCAGGCAAGAGACGGAGAGGAAGACCAAAGAGGAGTTATTTGGTTGTGGTAAATGAAGATATGCAGGGAGTTGGGGTGACAGTAGAGGACGTGGAGGACAGGGTGAGGTGGAAACGTTTAACTCGCTGTGGTGACCCCTGATCAAGGGAGAAGCCGAAAGAAGAAGAAGACGACCTTGGGAATCCAATAATAAACATAAATACACGTTCATAAGAAACTTTTTTGGGACTGTGGTAGCCTAGCGGGTAAGGTATTGGACTATGGACCAGAAGGTCCAGGGTTCAAATCCCACCTCTGCCAAGCTGCCACTGTTGGGTCCTTGAGCAAGGCCCTTAACCCACGATTTCTTGGATTGTAAGACTGTATCAATTGTAAGTCGCTCTGTATAAGGGCGTCTGCTAAATGCTGTAAATGTAAATGAGTCAGCAGTGCATGAAGTCATGTAGAAGCAGTGATGAGCTTTGGGAAATGTAGTGTGGAAAAGTCGTGATAGCACAATCATTTTGTTTTTCGCTCTCAATGTTTAGTCTGAAAGCTCTGCAATCCTCCTTTGCAGATCCTCTATGATAATGGTCAGAGTGTGGAAGTGGACGGAAAGCTCACTCAGAAGCTGATCACAAACCTCCAGCCGGAAACACAGTACTCCTTCCTCCTGACCAACAGGGGGAACAGTGCCGGTGGGCTTCAGCACCGGGTCTCCACCATGACCGCCCCGGACATCCTGCGCACGAAACCCTACCTGATCAGCAAAACCAACTCGGATGGCATGGTCACGGTGGAGCTGCCCTCTGTACAAACGACTGAGAGAGTCAAGTGAGTGCTGAACATAGACTGTTAATGCCTTATATGGGAACTTAAAAACTGCAGCCACATAATGTGTCCAGAAGTTCCAGGCCCCATTCCATCTTCATCTTTTTTTTTCTTTGAGTTCCCCCTCAATGTCAAGGCTTAAGCTAATTAATCAGCTATTAGCCTTCATCACTCTGCCATACTGGCCAGTGCTGGCAGTGCTGCATCCAGGCCTCTCTGGCATTATCTTCATCCCTGTCCTGTGCTTTGGGAAACCCCACTCATATTCTCCAGACAGCATTGACCAGCCAGAATTCCTTCCTTTATCTTACTGAGATTCATCATGATCCTAATAAGCTGATGATTAACTGACTTACGAAGACGTTTAATCAAGTGTTTGAAGAGGATTGAGATTGCATACTGTAAGACACGTACAAATCATGACGGCGATTACGTTGCTTTTGTCTAGGGGCTACTACATTGTGGTGGTTCCTCTGAAGAAACAGCGCACAGGGAAGTTTATCAGACCCTGGGACAATCCAGATGAAATGAACCTGGAAGAGGTAAGAATGATTTTATCTTTCAGTTTTTTATACCTCCATGTGTTTTTTTTTAAATACCAACAGCTCAAGCTGTATCTTATTATATCAACACAGCGCCAATGCTGAAGTGCTTTTCAAGAACCTACTCATCGACTCAAGTCTTAGGCCACCATTATATGTGTTGTTTTAGCAGTGGTATGATGACCATGTACAGTGGCGCTTGAAAGTTTGTGAACCCTTTAGAATTTTCTATTTTTCTGCATAAATATGACATAAAACATCATCAGATTTTCACACAAGTCCTAAAAGTAGATAAAGAGAACCCAGTTGAACAAATGAGATAATATTACATATTAGTGCGTGGCAAAAGTATGTGAACCTTTGTTTTCAGTATCTGGTATAAACCCTTCACAGCAATAACTGCAGCTAAACGTTTCCTGTAGCTGTTGATCAGTCCTGCACACCGGCTTGGAGGAATTTTAGCCCATTCCTCCGTACAGAACAACTTCAGCTCTGGGATTTTGGTGGGTTTCCTCACATTAGCTGCTCACTTCAGGTCCTTCCACAACATTTCCATTGGATTAAGGTCAGGACTTTGACTTGGCCATTCCAAAACATGAACTTTATTCTTCTTTAACCATTCTTTGGTAGAACGGCTTGTGTGCTTAGGGGCGTTGTCTTGCTGCATGACCCACCTTCTCTTGAGATTCTGTTCATGGACATATGTCCTGTCATTTTCCTTTAGAATTCTCTGATATAATTCAGAATTCATTGTTCCATCAATGATGGCAAGCCGTCCTGCCCAGATGCAGCAATACAGGCCCAAACCATGATACTACCACCCCCATGTTTCACAGATGGGATAAGGTTCTTATGCTGGAATGCAGTGTTTTATTTCTTCAAACATAATGCTTTTCTTTTAAACCAAAAAGTTCTATTTTGGTCTCATCCTTCCACAAAAAACATTCTTCCAATTAGCCTTCTGGCTCGTCCACGTCATCTTTAGCAAACTGCAGACGAGCAGCAATGATCTTTTTGGAGAGCAGTGGCTTTCTCCTTGCAGCTCTTGCAACCCCATTGTTGTTCAGTGTTCTTCTGATGGTGGACTCATGAACATTAACATTAGCAATGGAGAGAGGCCTTCTGTTGTTTAGAAGTTACCCCTGGGGTCCTTTTTGGACCTTGCCCAACTATACACAAACGCCTTGCTCTTGGAGTGATCTTTGTTGGTCGGGGGGTTCCAACTCCTGGGGAAGGTAACAATGGTCTTGAATTTCTTCCATTTGTACACAATCTGTCTGACTGTGGATTGGTGGAGTCCAAAACTCTTTAGAGATGGTTTTGTAACCTTTTCCAGCCTGATGAGCACCAACAACTCTTTTTATGACGTCCTCAGAAAATCTCCTTTGTTCGTGCCATGATACACTTCCACAAACATGCTGTGAAGAGCAGACTTTGATAGATCCCTGTTCTTTAAATAAAACAGGGTGCCCACTCACACCTGATTGGCATCCCATTGATTGAAAACACCTGACTCTAATTTCACCTTCAAATTAACCTCTAATCCTAGAGGTTCACATACTTTTGCCACTCACTAATATGTAATATTGGATCATTTTCCTCAATAAATAAATGACCAAGTATAATATTTTTGTTTCATTTGTTTAACTGGGTTCTCTTTATCTACTTTTAGGGTTTGTGTGAAAATCTGATGATGTTTTAAGTCATATTTTTGTTCACAAACTTTCAAGCACCACTGTATGACACATTGTCAATGATTGGACCCAAAATTTTCAAACTTAGATTCGTCACTCCATAATACTCTGATCTTCTCCACTGATCTTCATTCCAATCTCTGTGAGCTTTCGCATATCTTAGCCTTTTCACCCTGTTCCTCTTCTGAAGAAGTGGTTTCTTGGCTACTACCCTTCCAAAAAAATATTCCTGCCAGACCCTGCTATTGCTCAAATGTAAGATCATTCACACTAAATACTTGAGACTGTAGAGCATCTGTAGAAGCTGAGAAAAATATTTATGGACATGATACCATTGCTAAAACAATGGCATATCCAGTCTAATGGTGGCCTGAGACTTTCGCACAATACTACAGACCTTACAAAACAGATGGAATTGGAGGAATTTGAAGTTTTGAATAATAATAATCCCATAATTGAATCATTTAGCACAATTTTGATTATAGACAGTTATTATATGACATTATTACATAGCTATTAATTCTCTTCAAATTTCCCCTTGTGGGATAATAAAAGGCTATCTTATCTTATCTTATCTTAGCGTGTTAGTACTCATAGAGCTCGTTTATGCTACGTTTAGTGCACATTTAATAATGGAACGTATCTTGAATTTCCTCAAGTGCCAACTGTTCTTGATTCCTGATTATCTTTTTTGGTGCTGAAACCTTATTGGTACTGTGGTAGCCTAGCGGTTAAGGTACTGGACTATGGCTCAGAAGGTCCAGGGTTCAAATCCCATCTCTGCCACTGTTGGGTTCTTGAGCAAGACCCTTAACCCACAATTGCTTGGATTGTACCAATTGTAAGTCGCTCTGGATAAGGGCGTCTGCTAAATGCTGTAAATGTCAAATGTCAGTTGTGGTAAGGCATAAATGTTAGGTACTGACTCCGAAATCGACCTCAGCAACCGGTCAGTGGAAAGGTGTGCAATGGCTCCAGACCAGGCACTGACAGTGACAGAGCCAGAGCTGGTGCTGTACACTTGAGATCTGGCTCATGTTCAGACCGAGCACAAGAGAAACTGTTTCGCGCACCAAATTGAATACTTGGAAATTTAGAGCCTTTTTAGCTTTCTGCCTTCTGGCACCACTTTTATTTAAGTGCCTTTTGTAGTGTCTGTTCTCTTTTTCAGTTCCTCTAATTTGTTTCTAACAGCTTTTTTCCATACACCTTCGCCTTTTGCTGAGTAATCTCCAGTTTATCTAGTATTTCAGTGGATGGCCAAATGGCAAAAAGAGAAATTTTCTTCTTAATTGACCATTGGCTTCCCATCTAAGCATTGTTTCTTTGCCATTTTCACATCTCTTTTGGTATAGGGACATGCCAACTGCAGCGGTAGTACAGATTACAGATTACCTTTCGATAACGCAGTTCCAGATCTGAAACCTCTACTAGATCTGTTTTCGGCAGAAATAATGACCTGCTTTACAGTCGTTTCTGTACGTGAGAGTGGATCTTCTAGGTACCTGTGGATTTCTTTAAAACATGTTGAGCAGCTGAGCTCTGAGACGATCCTGCACTGCAGCCTTCACGAAACACAAGAGAAAGAGAGTGTGAGAGTTCAGGGCTCTTAGCCTCGTTGCTCTATCATCCCACCTCTGCTGCCCACAGAGAGAGCGCAAGCAGGGCCATATTCATATGCTAATGCCCCTGATAGGCTAATGGGCACAGCGTGAGCACAAACACCATAATGTGTTACCTCTCCTTCTGAAGTGCAGACGTCGATGATAAAAAGAGGGAGAGCCTGAATGAAGGAGAGCAGCAAAGAGAGCGAGGGAGGACATTTTAGCACCATGTTTTCCCCACTGCGGTGTTGCAGTTAGTCTGGATAAATATTTGAAGTGCATTAGCATAGTAAAGAGAGCTGTGTAGAACGAGGAACGAGATTTGTTGTGAATTCACAGACGAGCCTTAGATCTACAGACACGTCTGATATACAGTACTGTACAAACGTCACTGTTCTAGCCATAGTGTACTGACCATATAAAATTTCAGTCTCTGTATTAGGATACAAGCAGAGAATGAAGGAAATTTGTATGGAGTATTAAAAACTGAAAAAAAATGAGGAAAGCTTCTACAGGCTAGAGAGGGAAGGATTTCTTATGAGTGCCCCTGCACTTGAGCAATAACAGCATCTGGCAGCTTCATCAGGATGCCAAGTCAATCCTTTTACAGTTTGAAGAGTGGACTTTTTGGCAGGGTAGCAGGCAAGAAACCACTTTTTCAGACCGAGAACAGGGTGAAAAGGCTCAGATATGCTAAAGCTCACAAATACTCGAACGAAGATCAGTGGACAAGATCAGCGTAACAAATCCAGGTTTGAAGTGTTTGGCTCCAGTCGTCAACAATATGTTATATATGGTCATGCCAACGGTGGCCTAAGACATTTGCACAGCACTGTATCTTCCCGGCTTTTAAAGGAGACTATTTCCTAGGACTCTAAGCAGCACTCTGCACACAAACCCCTATTCTGGTAGAACGTTTTGTCTGATTCCAACAGGCAGTAACTGTCTCTGTACTCTGTAAACAGTGCACCAGGCTAAAAATCGAGAACAGTGAGTCAACTTTCAAGGGCGCGCACTGGCCCGCACTCAATTTATTTGTTTGTCAATATTTGCGCTCACATAGACTTCCAAAGTTGGCCCAAGGGCAGAGGGATTGAGCACGTTTTGACGGGTCAGGCAGGGGAAGATGATTGAAGACATTATCAGACCGTCCGTGTGCCTCAGAGCCACAGCTTCACACTACACACACTGCACACTGCTGCTTGTGTGCCTTCTTATTTCATTTTCGCTTCTTTCTTTGGGTCTTTTTCTTGGATTTTTATGTGATGTATCGGTTTGTTTCACACACACACACACAGTGGCATACCAAAAGTCTGAGGTCACTGGTGAAGCGTCTATTTTGCAGTTCTTCATTACAAATCTAATCAGCACAACAATTGGAGTGGAAAGGTTGAAAAATTATATAATTTGTAGGTATTCAAGCATCTTGTGATGTTACTGAATGCTTGGCTTTCTCTGTCTTCAAGTGCCCCTGTAAAAGCTCCATAGTGTTTAGGTCTGTTAGCATTCCTTGATCTTATTTGGTGTGCAAGTAGATGTTGCGAAGCTGTATTATGAATCGTTCTCCACAAAGTTTCACAAGTGGCATCCACTAATACCGTACATACATACACAAAAGCTTTAGCCTCTCTGTCTTTCTCTCTCTTTCCCCTCTATATAGCTTCTGAGAGAAATAAACCGGACGAGTGGAGGTTTGCGTTTCCGGAGACAGCTTGAGCCTAAACCTTACATTGCGGCTTTCTTCAAAGAGCTTCCCACCGAGTTCACTCTTGGAGACAATAAGATGTACGGAGACTTTGAGAATAAGCAGCTGCTCAACGGTCAAGAGTACATCTTCTTTGTTCTGGCTGTCCTGGAGATCTCTGAGAATGTAAGCACTGAGATCCGGGTTTAGCTTCCTCTTTCAGTTCTGATTGAATTTGATTTACAAAGGTCTTGGGCGTGACAGCTTTGGAAATGATTTACTACCAGTGTCTGACTGGGATTCTTATACTTAAGGGTGTAAACAGAGGTCAGAGTAAATGCAAACAGTTTTAATATTATTATTATCCTAAGAAAAGTAATCTGAATAAAGGGCTGGTACCTATCGGATTACCATGTAGCACCATGACTGTATTTATTACTTACTGTATGTGCAGAGGTATAGGACTATCGACCAGAAAACTGAGGCTTCATGAGCCAAGATACCACTGTTGGTGGTCAGTAATGATAGCTCTTAGCTATGTGCTGGCCACTTATAACTGTCTAACCTACCAAAAATACATATTAGACCTCTAAAGCGAAGGCATTCATTAAACTAGCAGAGCCAACAGTTACAATACCATAAACAAAATTAATGCAGTTAGTAAATAATTCTTCTTCTCATCCATGGCAGAGTAACGCCCACTTTAGTGTTAAAATCACGTAATCTATTTAGTGTATAACAGGCTTATTGTTTATGCACAGTTGTGCCCTTACTACTGACTGGCAAGCAGAGGGGTACAGCTGTGCCCCTCTAAATTCTATGCCCCAGTTTGACAAGTAGTCCCTGAGACGTCCCTGAGATACAGTCAGTAATACCTAATATCATTGATGAACCTTAAGAGTAAGTAATAGGCAGGTGCTCCCAATACAAATGAGTACCCATCTCTCTCTCTCTCTCTCTCTCTCTCTCTCTCTCTCTCTCTCTCTCTCTGTGAGCCAGTTAGTTGGCTGACGTTAGAGCCCCAGAAGGCTGTCAGTCTCAGGAATGGCTAAGATAACTGCCTTCTCTTTAATAGCACTATATACATAGGAAGCCTTATCTGCTCCACTGCAGAGAGAGAGTGAGAGAGAGAGACAGAGACACAGAGAGAGAGAGAGAGAGAGACGGAAAGAGAAAGGATGGGTGCGATATATTACTTATGTTACTTACAGTAACAGTAGATATTATATTGTCATTTTATAACACAATAAGCAATATTTAAAGCTGTTCCCTGCAAACTCTGTAATACAGCTCCAGTTTGGTCCTTTCTTTATCATAACTCGTCCACTGTCAGATGATTCAGGGTGAATTATAACTCGTCTCTCTTGCGCCTGTGCTCTTTAGACAATGTACGCGACGAGTCCGTATTCAGACCCCGTGGTGTCGGCTGATATTGACCCCCAACCCATCATCGATGAAGAAGAGGGTCTCATCTGGGTGGTGGGTCCGGTCCTGGCCGTCGTCTTCATCATCTGCATCGTCATCGCTATCCTGCTGTACAAGAGGTGAGGGCAATCACACTTAAAGCATGATATAAGCTGTCTGGCCAAGAAATGAGTCTCATCCATTAATAATCTAACGTTGGTTGGTTGTGCATATGCATGAATAAAGCCTAGAATCGGATGGTCAGTCGTTTAATTGTTCAGACACAGAAGTGCAGAACATGACTGTATAGACGGTGAAGGAAACCAGATAGGAAGGAGCTTGCAGAGTAAGTTTGTGAATTTCACAACACTGCCTGGCAAAATGGCCTTAATATTTCCATTTTTTGGATTTGGAGCAGCTGGTGGACTTAAAATAGGTCACAAACTCTAGCTGAACCACCCCAGTTAGTGGAAGAGTGGCTAAACGTAATAGGACATCTGAAAACATACCTGGAATTATTATCTTTATGCTATTTTTCAGAAAAAAAGGTTGAACCAAGTGTTAGGTAAAGCATTGCCATACAGTACGTGTTTAATTTTTGTTTATTGGCTTATGCTGAGTGCGGTTACACACATTAATAACACGATAATGGCAGAAAATCAGATTTTGTCAGTAATTCTATCACAGTTCACATGCACTTGGGTAATCAGATAATGGGGAAAATGCCATTTTGTACTAGACTAAGGCAATAATCGGATTTCTGCTTTACAACCAGCCAATAATCTCACAGAAGGATGTGACGTGAACTTCAGATTTGAATAGTTAGGTAATGAAATTTGTCATTTTCTCAAGAATATACTTCAGCGTCTCCACAGAAGTGTTTGGTAGCTGTTTTGCAGGTGCTGCATTTAACTCCAAGGTTGCCAGATTTCACAAGAGAAACAAGCAACAAAGAGGCGAAGTCTCTTTGAATAATTTGACCTGGCATGTTTACCCAACTGCAATTGGTTTTCTCAGTCTGGGCATGAAAAAGATTTATCGGACCATAAGGTGCACTTAAAATCCTTTAACTTTCTCAAAAATCGACAGTGCGCCTTTAAATGCGGTGCGTCTAATGTCTGAATTAATTCTGGTTGAGCTTTCTGACCTACAACCAATTGTAGATGGTACACGGCGCTCATAAATCTGTCGAAATGTTTTAGCACAGCCTTGGTAAATTACGAAGCTTAAGGCAAACGTAGTGCGCAGCATAGCGGAGTAATACGGTATGTGCTTCAGCATTAGGGTACATGCATTCATTCATTCATTTTCGAAGCGGATTTCAAACTCAGCGCTATCGGTCACGCAGTACAACATGGACATAGAGCAGCTGCGAGAGAATTCAACATTAACAAATCAATGGTACGGAAGTGGAGGAAGCAAGAAGACGCCCTGCGCCAGGTAAAGACCAAACTGAGCTTCCGACGGAACTTAAGAGTTTTGTTTCATTTAATGCGCCTTATAACCCGGTGCGCGTTATGGTCCGGAAAATACAGTATTCTAAACATCTGGGTTTACTTTTCCATTGACTGTACCATTGTTTTTCTTGTGGGATCGGGCAACGGAGGAGTGGCTCTGTAAAAAGCATTTTAAGCTCCTGGAGTGGCCTAGCCAGTCTCCAGACCTCAGCCCCTTAGAAAATGTGTGGAGGGAGTCGAAAGTGAGTGTTGCCCCAAAACATCTCTGCTCTAGAGGAGATCTGCATGGAGGAATGGGCCAAAATACCAGCTACAGTGTGTGCAAACCTGGTGAAGACTTACAGGAAACGTTTGACCTCTGTCATTGCCAGCAAAGGTTATGTTACAAAGTATTGAGTTGAACTTTTGTTATTGACCAAATACTTATTTTCCACCATGTTCCTACAATGTGATTTCCTGGATTTTTTTTACTCATTTTGTCTCTCATAGCTGAAGTGTACCTATGATGGAAATGACAGACCTCTCTCATCTTTCTAAGTAGGAGAACTTGCACAATCAGCGGCTGACTAAATACTTTTTTTGCCCCAATGTATGTGAGATTATTGGCTGGTTACAAAGTAGAAATCCAATTATTACACGAGTCGTGTAAACCCAGAGCGTTCCCATTATCTGATTACCCAGGAGCATGTAAACTCGTTGATCGGATTACTGACAAAATCATATTTTCTGCAGTTATCCGATTATTACGTGCATGAAAACGCACTCAGTGAAATAAAAATAATTTAATGTGGTGTATAATCCATTTTCCTTGCTTTGCACTGACATTGGACCCGACTGGAAATTTACAGTCGTTTATAACCAGGTGACTTAGGAGCTCTTAAATATACGCCGTTCTTCGACGTGCGCGATCGTGGCACATTTATCCGGCAGCAGCTGAGGCAGGGTCATAACCTTCCACCCTCCGTATAATGCAGAAGCCTCTGATATTACACTGTTACTCTTCATGAGGTAAAGGGCTCGCTTCATCATTTCTCCTTCGTCTGACTGAGAGAACATGCTGATGCTAATCTCAGAATGACAAAGCAATGAGAAGAGACTGTTTCACCTCAGTAATCATAAAGAATTTGATTTTTCTCATTTCGCCGTCCGTATAAGTAGAGAAAAGGAAAGGCATCCATGCATTCACACCGCTCGCGCTCTCATGAATACAAAGAAGCTCGGGCGGATCCACCTGCCCGCAAATTGCGGCGTTTAAAAAGGCAGACTCCTAGCTTGCTCGGCGTCGTTGAGCAGCGCGCCTGGAACGACGAGACGAACAAAGCGACTGTGGTTTATTTACGTGTCGCATTCAAAGATTTAAAAAGGACAGAATTTTAAAGCGTCTGCCATCTGAACGGAGAAAAGAACACAAATGGTCCATCCTGCTGTAAATCAATTCAGGTTGATCTTTAACACATGCTTATCCTAATCTAACCCTCGTCTTCTCCTCCTCTCTGTGCTCCCTCTGGACCAGCAAACCTGACAGGTAAGACAGAGAGGTACCACACAGCAGACAGATTTTATTTATTAAAAAAAAAAAAAAACGTTACCACTCCAGTTCTTGATCACAAAGAATAGAGATGGCGGTTTCTACATGTGAGTCATGTCAGAGTTCAATCTGAGCTAAAATGAGGAAGAGTAGTGATATATTATTGTACTATTTTAATATTATTACTACAGTAACTACTGCTGTGTTAGAATCTGAAGATGATGTAGCTTTATTAGGGTTTAAAGACTACCTTACCCAAAATGCATGGCTGTCTGTGGTCCTACTTACAACATAGGACATTAACGTAAGACATAAAACGTACAGCTCTATATAAATCATTGTTTATTATATACTATAGACTACATGGCCAAAAGTTTGTGGACACCCCTTCTAATTAGTCAGCTCTGCTCTTTCAGCAGCACTCATTTGTAACACCTTTATAATCTGAAGCATGCCTTTCTGGATTCTCCATAGGCAAACAGAGGCAGTAGAATGGGTCGTCTGCCAGCAATTCCAACAGTTCAGTTTCTGGAATGCTGTCCTTAAACAAAGTCTACAGTGTAAAGAGTCCATAGCTTTGCCAACTTTGATTGAGAACTTGGCTGGCAGGTTGGATCCCTTTGTGAGTCTTGGTCCTCCCAAGGTGTTTAGGGAGTTTTTCTTGGCCACTTTGGGATTGGCCTGATAATTAAAAGATGGTCTAAAATTGTAAAGCTGCTTTGAGACAAAAAGCACTAAAGAAGTAAATCTGACTTGACTTGATTTTTGTTCGCGCCGTCTCTGTTAACACAACCTCTGCAGAAGACTAACTTAAATATGACACATTTGTGCTTTAATGAATACAATTTTTAAATCCAAGGACAAATGATGCTATAAAGAAATATAAGATGTGCAGAAGTTTGTAAATGACCCACTACTGTTTTTAAGGTCTCAGAACTTTTGCACCTTTTAAGCCGTCCTCCGGTAGAATATGATTCTACCGGACTCTCAGGCCTCATACAGCAATAAAGCATGAAGACAACATGCTGCTTTCGAACATTTTTACACTAAGCACAGTTAAAATTTCAAGTTTAAAAGCTCAGTATGGTTGTATAACAGACATTTCTGTCGCTGTGCTTATTGTTTCAGAAAACGCGCCGAGTCTGAAGCTAGGAAAGGCAGCTTGCCCAACAGTAAGGAGATGCCTTCACATCACCCCACTGACCCCGTGGAGCTCCGGCGTCTGAACTACCAAACTCCAGGTAAGAACAATGGAGCATGGTCTTCCTTATCTTCACCATTACCCCAGCTCAGTCAGGGACCTGATTCTTCTTTATGGCTTTCTTGTTTCATTGATTGGAACAGTTTTAAATCAGGCTTTGAGGGTGCATCATGATGTCATAAGTCATGAAGCCGGTGTGAGGGGAAAGGATTTACACATCAAGGATTATGTCAGTTCTGCTGCTTCGGGGGGAAACGGATCCAATCGCATTCCCATCTCACCTGCCCACACACGCTTTTAAACATGACCTTAATGCACAGGGTAGGGCGATTAAGGCACAGGTAGTGATGGAACACCAGAACAAAGATTTTTAAGCTTACTCTTGCTTAGCTGCGATATGATTTATGTATGTATAAATGACAAAGCCCAGTGCAAGTTTCAGAATGCAATTTTAGGTTTCGAAAGTTTTGCAGGGGGAACGGAGACTCAAGCTCATTTGAACTATAAAAAGACGTTCGTTGCGCTTTGAATGAGTTAAATACAATATCAAATCTCTTTCCCCCGTCCTGATTCCATGATCTAACTTGTCTAAATAAGCCTGAACTTTACGAGACCTGTGAGCTTCTTTAGCCTCATGACTCCAGTTAAAAAGATGAACACACTCCAAACTATTGTCTTTAGTCTTGCCATTTCTTTTAAGTACACTGAAAATGACTGAAAGTTTTAACAGCACACAGTCTAACGCAATTAGGAATGGTCAAATTACATATAACAGTACATCTAATTTCATTTCTTGGATAGTTCGGCCACAGAAAACAGTCCTGCAGTTGATTGCTGATGCCAATGCTTGCATTTGGTACGAATATTTTTGTCATTTCTTATTGGAATTGAAAGATGACGGTGCAATTCGGATTGAAAGGAATTCAGTTTGACAGAAAATGTGGTTTGTAAAATCTTTATTCTAGTTAGATTGCCAAATTTATGATATGAATAAGCTAGCTTGCATTGTGCCCTTTAATATTCAGGATTAAACGTATAATATAATGTGCATACACCAGCCACTTTGTTAGGTACACCTCCTTGTTTATCACGTTGTAGTTCTACAGTTACTCACTGTAGTCCATCTGTTTCTCTACATGTTTTGTTTGTCCCCTTTACTCTGTTCTCTAATGGGCAGGACCCCCACAGTACCAGCACAGATCAGGTAACATCTAAATAGTACCTGTGGGGTCGTGGCCATTAGAGAACAGAGTAAAGGGGACAAACAAGACGTGTAGAGAAACAGAAGGATTATCTGTCCATATATCCATATATACATATATATATATATATATATATATACCGTATATATATATATATATATATGATGTATATATATAATATATACATAATATATATCCATATATAATATATATATATATATATATATATTATATATCTATATATATATATATATATGTATATATATATATATACATATATATGTATATATAGATATATATATATATATATATATAAACGTATATAAAACGTATACAGGTAACTTGGAAATGTGTGTGTGTGTGTGTGTGTGTATATATATATATGGACAGTACTAAAAACATCCTCCAAGAGGATCAGTATCTGTACATAAGATGACTCGTGTAAACAGCACTGACTGATAAGTACCATAACATTTCTAGTGTTTGCCAAGTCCCGAATGTAATCATGTCAGGATTATCGATCGTCTGTTCGCTGAGTCCCTTGTATACTTTAGGATTCATGATGCTTTTATTACTGGGATGTGTTTATTTATTTACACCACAAATCCATGGGAATACCTACATGCTTCTCAGCCAAACAAGGGAAAAAAGAAAGAGTTATGTCCTATTAAACGTGTGGATATTAATGCACTCTAAATTAAATTTTATGTAATGGAGACATATTCTGCAGATACTCCTCCAGAATTATCGATACCCCAAAAGGATGAGTAAAAATAGTGAAATTCAACTTTTGCTGAATTAGTCTCACACTGACACAATAGAAATAGATCCAACCTTTAATTACATTAAGTTTAGTCTGAG
The DNA here is from genome assembly GCA_025084515.1 of Ancistrus triradiatus. Lineage (NCBI taxonomy): Eukaryota > Metazoa > Chordata > Actinopteri > Siluriformes > Loricariidae > Ancistrus > Ancistrus triradiatus. Next base: position 118,600 of record JAJAGP010000214.1, on the reverse strand, counting down.
GAAAAAGAACATCCCACAAGTAAAAAAAAAAAAGAAAATTGGCACCCCTGTATAACTTGGAAATGGATTTTTTAATTCCATTTCCATGTTACTTTTTAAAGTTGTCTAGAAACTTTCAAGTTTATTTTGCCCTCATGCACAGACAGGAGGATGGTAAGAGAGGCAATGAAATCGCCAAGGAAAAAAAGTAGCATCTTAGGGTCATCAAGTCTCTACCATCAGACGCCACCTCTGTGCCAGACATTATTTGAAAATCTTGGCAGAAGAAAAGCCTTTCCTATAATATAACCCAAAATATAAGTGCCTGGAGTTTGCAAATTACTACTGGGACTGTTTTCTATGGTCAGATGAAACAAAACTGAGAGGAGGCATGATCTACTCCATGAAATAGCAGAATATTTTAAATCAAAATCAGCCTGTTTCTGCCAAGAAACTAAAACCTCTAGAAATTCTTGTAATCAAAATATAACTGTAACGTTTTTCCCATTTCCCATGTTACTTTTTAAAGGTGATCAGGGTGTCTAGAAACATTCACGCAGTAACCAATGATTTTGTGTTTTATATTATTTGGGTATTTATATGAGGTTGCAGAGAGATCAAATTTTCATAGTCATTCTTCAACATGGTGAAGGTTGACCTTCAGAAGTCAGGGAATTATAATAACAATAGCTAGCTGCATGAAAAAATCAACTGGCACTGTGATGAATTTGCCTCGATGAATGTTTTGCCTTCATTCACAGTGAGGAGGATAGTAAGAAAGGCAATGAAATCCCCAAGGATAACTGTTGGAGAGTTGCAGAATAAAAGTAGCATCTCGGGGTCACCAATTCTCCAGAACTACCACCAGACAACACGTGCATGCCAAGTGATTCTTTGCCTTGACAGAAAAAAAGCCATTCCTGTAATATAACCAAGAGTTTCCAAACCATTACTGGGACTGTTTTCTATGGTTAAATGAAACAAAACTTGAGCTTTATGGCAACAAGCACTTAAGGTGGGCTTTCTGTAAAGACGATGATGACTGCACTGGAAAGAACCCGATGCCAACTGTTATGTATGGTGTCTGATGTTGCGGGACTGTTTTCCCTCCACAAACCATGGAAACAGTGTTATGATACATGGCATAATCTACTCTATGAAATACCAGAACATTTCAAATCAAAATCTGCCCTTTCCACCAAGAAACTAAAAATGGGTCATCGTTGGATCTTCTAGGAAGATACATCCAGCTCAACAAAAGATGGATTACTGAACACATCAAGCTTCTGCCATGGCCATCGCAGTGCCCTGATCCAAATTGCATAGATAATTTGTGGGATGAGCTAGAGAGGATGGTGCCCAACAGAGGAATGGTATCAAATCCGCTGCTCTGTATTCTCCAGCCTTATAAGAGAGGTGCTGCTTTATAGGCAAGTGACAATGTACTTAAGTGAGATTGTACTAGTTAGTAAATGTAGGCGTGTCAATTGTGGCACATTTCTCGATGAGGGATTTTTTCCCAGACTAAATTTACTTAATCACTTCAATTAAGGCTTGGATTATTTTTTCAGTTTGAGTTTTTTCTTATAACTTTTCTCACCCAGCTTTACCAGGGTGCGAACAATTGCGGAAGGCAACGTATAATCCTGATTTCTGCACTTCTCACGGTCTGTGTTTTGGCTTAAAGGCAACCGCTTTAGTGTAAGTCATGTAACGGATGAATGGAGTGAGCTGATGAACTCATCACAATGACCGAGTCACACAAACAAGGTTACGGGACCCTCCAGAGGCCGTGACACATCCCATCACTGTACAGCTTTAATAATGAAGCACTGGAACCAGACCATTCAAACAAAGTAGATTTACTCATCATTTTAAGCTGTTACAGTCTTATTTTAGCTCTTTATACTGCAGTGTATTATTTAAAAACCATGAGTCTGGACAGGGAATCTACAACATTAATCAAGGTCAGTCTAAAGCGCTAACCCAGCACTGCAGGATCTCCCGTACAGGTCTCCAAAAAGTAGTTCCTTCTCTGTTACTGTCCCAACAACTGACCCCTCCATTCTTAGTGAATCATGAAGAGTCATCCAGTCAGAAAGGTCTATCTGAGGAAGTAACACAAGGGGCACTTTGTCAGACTGTTGAGCTTCTAGTTCACCATCGGATTGAAAAAGCAAAACCATTGGTTTTAGTCAGCTTAAAATTACATTTATGTCATTTAGAAGATGCCCTTATCCAGAAACAATCTTACAATCCAAGCAATTATGGGTTAAGGGCCTTGCTCCAGGACCCAACAGTGGCAGCTTAGCATAGGTGGGATTTGAACCCTAAACCTTCTGGTCCATAGTCCAGCCTAACCAGTAGGCTACCACAGTCCCAAGTTGAGGTCCTCACAACTATACTAATACAGATAAATGAGGGTGTGAGCTCAGTAACGCTGTTGTGTCTTTGGTAATACCACAAAAAACATATTGTATTTTATCCATTCTGTGCTCTGTGGCGTCTCTTTGTCCTTACCCGAGTCTGGCATAATTGGCACTTAGCAGACAATTGGTTGGAAAGCCGACTAGCTGCCTTTTCTCTTCAAGTGGCCCAAACATCTAGTGAAATCCGGTCCCATGTTTATGACGCCCCCCCCCCCCTCTCCCCTCACGCGAACCCTTGATGGCGCAGCCTCCCTCCATCTCCCATTTTCATCTTAAGGGTGCTCGATGTTAGCACGGGCGCTGCGCGAGTGCTGGATTCATTGTGACGGGGGTTTGGATATGGATCTTGAGTGGCGGGGAATGGGCGCTCTCGCTCGCTTTTTCCATTAGCTAATGCCTACTTCTGTCATCCACTCGGGTGAAAGAAGCATCGCTGCAGCCACACACTCGTCCTCATCGCCGTCCTCATGTCTCCCTGTCTTCCTCTTATCATTTCATTCTGTCTCTCAGTGGCACGCACCACGCTGTTATGCTAACTGGTTATTACTGCTCGCTCGTACACTTCCAACCCCTCGCATCTCTCCCATCATGCATCTGCCTCCCCCTCCCCCCAACACTCAACCCCCATCCATTTTCAGCCTGCACCTACAAATCTAAACTCTTCAGCCTCAAGTGCCTCCAGTGTTTAAGACTGTTCTTTATTTCAGTGCTTTAAAACTTTGGACACTTGGCCTTTTTTGCTTTTCTTTCTTTCTTTTTTTTCTGATCGGTCTCGCTTTTGCCCGTTTCTGTTCCATGCAGTGTTCGGTGTCGATTCATCTACGGCAACGTTCTGCCTGAACCCTGCATCATAAGACTACATGTTTATAACATGACTATGTCAATCATGCCATAGCACATGTCATGTTCTGAACTCTCAGTGGCTTGTGATAACACTTACCATATGTGGTCATGAAATATTCGATTAATGTTTCATGATGTGCATTTCCTACCATTTAATAACCGTACGATATAATTTTGAGCCAAAAACAAAAGTTTGCGCACCCCTCATCAAATCTTACGTTCATCTACATTTGTTGTTTGACTTTTACCCCTGTTTTTCCTGGTCCGGGTCACGGGGAGGGTCTGGAACCTAACCCAGGATTCTATGGGTGTCAGTCAACCGTAGGGTTCTGTAAACTCACCAGTCGACCTTCACATTGTAAGCGCCACCCAGGATTTGAACCCAGGCCCTCAGAAATAGCTTTTTTCCCCACTGATACACTTAATTTTAAGAGATAAAGATAGCGTGTGCAAAACTTTGGATACACTTCTAGATTCGGTAACGGCTTTTCAAAGGTCTTAGTGTTTTGCATACAAATGTGTGGGAATACATAAGAAGGCTGGTCTGAGTATTACAGAAACTGCTGATCTATGGGGATTTTCACACACAGCGCCATCTCTAGGGTTAACAGAGAATGGCCTGAAAAAAACAAAATATCCAGTGAGAGCAGTTCTGTGGTCAGAGGAGAATGACCGGATTGGTTCGAGCTGATAGGAAGGGAATGCAGAAGAGCATCTATGAATGCCCAGCACATCAAACCTTGAAGCAGATGGGCTACAGTAGCAGAAGACCACACTGGGTGCCACTCCTGTCAGCAATTGAGGCTGCAATTTGCACGGCCTCACAAAAACAGGACAAAAGAAGATTGGAAAAATGTTTCCCGGTCTGATCTCTGAGCAAAATCTCTCAGGAATGTTTCCTGCACCTTGCAGAATCTATGCAATGAAGAATTAAGGTAGCTCTGAGGTAGCCCCATCGGTGCACCATCCAAGCTTCAGATCCCCTTGCCACCCAGACAAAGCTAAAGAGGGGCAAAACAAGAAAAAAATTAGAAATCTCAAATTCAGAATAAGCAAATTCTACTAAAAGAAAAAAATTGTTGTTATATGTTTTAAATTGGGGCTCTTTGGGTAGTCACCTCATAGCAAGAAGGTCCTGGGGTCCATGGGTGGCTCAACCTAGGTCCTTTCTGTGTGGAATTTGCATGTTCTCCCCATGTCTGTATGGGTTTAGTCCTGGTACTCCGGTTTCCTCCCACAATCCGAAGGTGCGTTTTAGGTTAATTAATGTTTCTAAAGTGCCCTTAGCATCCGAGTGTGTGTGCCCTGCAACAGATTGGTGCCCTGCCTAGGGTTGTTCCTGCCTTGCTTCCTGTGCTAGGCACTGGCTTCCCCCGCGACCCTGACCAGGACTAAGCAGATCAAAACATGAAAGAATGAGGGAGCATTTTAAATTCTGTGCCTTGACATTCTTCTTCTTTTTAAGCAGGGGTTTTGCCTAAAGTCTACATATCAGTCATGTGTTATCCCGCCATGAGCATTCATTACCTCTCTCATACACTATGTACATTAAAGCAGCTCACTAAGCTGAAGCATGCTTACGACATGGGAACGTCGGTCTTCCGATGCAGGGTTCCAATAACGCGTTCGGATTTTCCACCGGCATGTACAGCTTTGTGTTTACTAACACACTGACGCCTAGATGTTTGGATACGAAGGTAAACGTCTTACCGACGGAGTATGAGTGGGTTGTCTGTGCAGCTTCGTGTTTAGGTTTAGATGTGTGATCACCACATTTGCTTTAACCTCCAGCGACATTTGATTTACGCCCCGCCCCCCCTTTCCTTCGCAGGTCCCGCTGCCTCCGGTTACCCCAGTAACCTCCATTTGTCAAGTTAGTTGGTCTCGTTTCTACACTCACCATGCTATTTCCTTCACACCAATCCTCCTCATGTTCTTACTCCATAACGAATTCAGGCTTTCATCGAGGCTTGGCAATCACCCAGCTCATGGCTTCACTTCATGCCATCGCAGGACCGCTCCTCGCAGTATCTCCATCTCATTTGCTCGAGCGAAACGGCTTCCGTTTGGCTCACGTCTGCTTGGGTTTTGATTTGCTTTGGCCATGCTAACTGCAGACGCCGCTTGGGTGCGAATAACATTCTTCTTTCATGCCAGGAATGCTCCGTTGGAATTCCTCATGGCTTCTATCACATCACCAGAGCAGAGCATGCTAAATCTAGAGCGATTCCTCTTAACAGTCCTCACCTTTTCCATCCTTTACAACACACACACAGACACACTTTCCTCTAATGAATTTCTCTCAGGCTTTCATATTGAGGCTTTATCTGTGTCCGTGATCTGCAGGTATGGCGAGCCATCCGCCCATCCCCATCATGGACCTGGCCGATCATCTGGAGAGACTCAAAGCCAACGACAACCTCAAGTTCTCACAGGAATATGAGGTAAAAACATTACGTTGCTCTGTTTTAATGTCACTTGTCTTCTTTTTTGTGTCCTGATTGATTACAGCACTGTTTCCTAGCCTTCTTCCTTGGATCCCCCCCATGAGTATCTCTGAGAACAGATCAAAAATATAAAGTGGTTCATTGCCACTTCTGTGCATTACCAGACCTACCGAACTCAATAACAAAGCACGGCTTACATTTCTGAAGTCACATAACCAACCAAATGCAAAAACAAAAAAATTGTACAAATAGTCCTTGTGTTAAAGTTCAAACCAGGTGCTCCAACTTATCAGAAGAGACAGCCCACAAGAAACGAATGTGAAGGGTCGTGTTATTTCCACAACTGCATTGTACACATTATTTCTGGTTTGACATCTGTATAGCTGACAGTGACATGCAGGATTTCACGTAAGTGGCGATCAGTCAGTCTGGACGTCAAGCGGCTCTTGTTTAATTCATTCGAGTGAAAGGAAAAATTGCAACGTGCCGGCGGCAACTATTAATGCATCCTTAAGAGTGAAGCCACAGGCCAATTAAAATCACACCGCTGGCCGCATTTGGCCCTCGGGCCAGACTTTGGTCAGCACTGCGCTAAACAAACCTAATGCACATCAATAATTTTACCTCATTAAAATATTGTAAACGCAGGACTGAAAGGGTTAATGTATGCAATGCCTGGTAATATGACATCACAAAAACACACATACACAGTTCCACCATCAAGAGTGATAAATGTTTACAGGTTCTGAAAGGACTACTATTTGTCAAAAAGCCATTTTCCCGTTAATGAGGAGTCCACTGTACGTTAGACTGAGATGGAGCTGGAGAGGTCAGTCAGGACGTCAGGAGGGTAATCTGGTAACCTCCTGACCGTGAGGAGAAAGAGATGTCTTTATGGCGACCGGACGGCGCATGAGCACGCAGCTTAAAACGTGTTGTGTCATTTCTCAGCTGGACTCTTGATTGGATGCGCATGTCAGAAGGTCGAGATGAAATCGTTTGTTTGGTGCTTTTGTTGTTATTGTTGTTTTCTTTACTCCCGTTGCTTGTTGGTGGGTGAATTCTATGAACAGCCCCTGGGTTTGTTTGATAGATGGAGTGTCATTAAAATGGAGGAGGAGGGAGATGATGGAGAAAGCACTGCAGTGTGTCAGCCGAAGCCTGAGAGCTCAGTCTGGTATTAAGGCTTGGGTTGTGGAAGAGCGTTTACCTTTCGTCCTTTAGTGGACGCCCTTATCCAGAGCTGCTTGCAGCTGATACAGTCTTGCCTTCCAAGCAATTGTGGGACCCAGCTGTGGCAGAGGTGCGATTTGAACCCTGGTTCATTTGGTAGCGTTTGTGTGTTTAGCTGTACTTTTTCACGCTGCTTCAAACCTGTCAGGGTCCAGCGTCAGTTCTCTGGGTGAAAATGTCTTGCTGATGCCAGAGGTCAAGAGGAGAATGACCGCACTGGTCCAAGCTGATGAAAGGTAACAGTAACTCAAATAAGAAATGCAGAAGAGCATCATGAAACAACATGAAAGCATGGATTCATCCTGCCTTGTATCAACAGTTCGGGCTGGTGGTGTAATGGTGTAGGGGATTTTCTTGGCTCACTTTGGCCCTCTTAATACCTCCACAGCATAGCTGAGTATTGTTGCTGACCATGTGTGCATCCCTTTATGACTGCAGTATAGGCCTAATATCTTCTACATGCCATGTCTCAAAGCTCAAATCATCTCAAAGTGGTTTCTATGGGCACTATGGGCAACATGTGCAAAAGTATCTGACCTGTGCTTTCTGTGTCGGGGTTGTGTCAGGGGTATCACGCAGTGGTAATGTAGTGCGATAATGAGTCATAATTTCCCTTCAACACATCGACACTAAACAGCGTGACTCACACAGACTGTATATGCATTATTCCGGGCAGGGCAATGCCAGTTTTGTGTGTGAGCACATTTCATAACTGTGTGCCTGCGTGTGTGTGCGGTTTGCGTTTGAACCACGGCCGCCTCCATCCAGTGAGGTCATGCGCTGGCACGATGCCAGGCTGCCCCTGCCATTACTGCAGCTTAACTACATCAAATTGTAATTCCCAAGCGTTTTTTTTTCTTCTCTCCCCCACTCTTCCAGACGCACGGAAAGTCATTTTGCGAGCACAATGAAATGAGGTCGCATTTCATTACGAGCAGCGTCGCGGCCCGCTGTTTCTCCATATTCGGATGAAATGCCGCGGCTTAGCCAGAGATTTGTTCTCTCATAATGCGACGTGCTTCAGCAATGTGACCCGCTCTGATAGAAAAATGGCAAGGCTTTTGTCACGCAGCGTTGGGCCACATTAGTGAGGTTTACCTCATTAAAAAAAAAGAAAAACACGATTATGTAGCCTACCGCTTGGTCATTGCAATGTTACAGTCAATGAATATTGTGTGTGGATAGGACATTTTATGAATATCATTCATCATTGATGCCCTTTCGCCAGTCTAACCAACCCGGACGTGTCATCCAAGCGAGCTCATCCCGCACGCATTTTATTCAATCTATTCATGGCTAGCCTTCCCGCTGCCTCCGCTTCGGCTTTTCATTCATTCTGCTCTTCCTCTAAAAAAAAAAAAGGGAAAAAAAACTGTAATTTGAAATTTGTCAACCCAGAGAGTTTCACCGGCAGGCAGATGCATATCTTTTCATTTTCAAACAGACGCCGAGCAGAGCGAATAATTTCATTATTAAAATAAATAGGCTGAAATTGTGGATCGGTGCTTAGCCCTCGCTCTGTTCAATAGCTCATCCACACGAACACACACACACACACACACACACACACACACACATTTTTAACTCATTCCACCAGAACTGCCTGTTGTATTTTGAAGACAGGCTTCTATTCCTGAATGGCAGGAACACCTCTAATAAAGCTCCAATCATTTTATTTTCTGTATTATCAGAACTGCTTCTGAAAGCCCATGGTTTATCGTGTAAAAGCTTCTCAACTGTGAATAAATAGACGAGATTGTTGATCAATTAAATTTATTTAATACTTTTTCTCCAATCACCACGGTCGCCTCACAGCTCCAGAGATCCCTGCTTCGATCCTGACCCCAGACTCCAGACCCCGGAGTTTGCATGTCCTCCCTGTGTCCATGTGGGTTTACTCTGGGTACTCCGATTTCCCCCAACATGCCTTAGGCTAATTGGTCACACTACCTACAAACTTATTTAGCTAGATAAATTAGTTTCATTTTTACGTTTCTCATCTAAGATACCCAAGCAGGTCTCTTTCTGAGTCTTGGTCCTATCAAGGTTTCTTCCTTACAACGTTTAGGGGGGTTTTCCTCGCCACTGTCGCCCCAGGCCCGCTCAGTTTGAGATTGGCAGTAGATATTAGGAGATCATCTGAAATTGTAATGAATTTAATACCCCACTGAATGTGAAAGTGACTGTTCAAATTATAATGCAATGTAAAATGAATGAATGAATTAATACACACACACACACACATTTCAGCGCTCATTAGGTGGGCCACTGCTCATCCTGCCGGGCGTCTATGAACTGCAAAGGACACAGCCATAAAAATATTGCAACTGGCTGTAAAGATTATTCCACTACAAACAAAGATCCAGTTAAATGGTTATGTTTTAGCTTGTTTTGATGCCGTCCGTAATCCTGGTAGCCTACATCATCTGAAGTCACTCTGCATAACGGCAGTGGATGGAAACGCGACTCAATTCGCATTTTTTTTGCTGAAATTTTGTAAATGCTCACCATTGCAAACCTCTACAGAGCATCCGAAGCCTAAACTGTTGTATATGTCACTCCCTCCAGGAAATACAAAACACTGGTTTTTCAGTTCCTGATGGATTTTCTTCTTTTGCACTTCAAATCCAGAGTCAAACAGATCAAATACATAAGAATAATGGATTATAATCATAAATAAACATACCTCGCTGGCTGCTGTCACGAACGGGGTGCCTAACAGGCAAGGAGACGTGCGCAGGTTCTACAATTATCACCATGATGGCTGTTTATTCAAAAGATGTACACAAACAAAAAGCTGCACCAAAACGAACCGTAACGAAAGCGGGCATAACCGTCAAACGAACATAAAGCAGCCTATAGCTGGTGATCATAACAAAAGCGGGCTTTAACCGTTAAACGAACATAAAGCAGCCTATAGCTGGTGACCAAAACAAAAGCGGGCTTTAACCGTTAAACGAACATAAAGCAGCCTATAGCTGGTGACCAAAACAAAAGCGGGCTTGAACCGCTGGACGAACTTGCATGAGCTTGTCGCAAATCACCACAACAAAAGCGGGCTTGAACCGCTGGACGAACATACATGAGCTTGTCGCAAATCACCACAACAAGAGCGGGCTTGAACCGCTGGACGAACATACATGAGCTTGTCGCAAATCACCCACAACAAGCGGGCTTGAAAACCGCTGGAACGAACATCCCATGGAAGCTTATCCGCAAAACACCACAACAGAAGCGGGCCCTTTGAAACCGCTGGGCAAACGTACCGTGTTGTGACAGCCCCAGCAAAGGGACCTTTCCCTCCATAATTCCCTTCCCCCGCCGCCGAGGGGGGAGCCGGGAAAAGCGTTTAAATGTCTTGCTTTACACTGTAATCCATTACGTAGCGTCCCCGGCATCTTCCCTCGGCGTCTTTTGGCCAAACCGGGTTTGGCGCTGGCAAGTCCCATGTCCTGGATCCGCCACCCGGCGACCTTGGGAGGAGCGCAACAAACCGTGCTCACGGCGTACCGTGACAGCTGCACACAACCCAGAGAGAATGAGCCCACTTGAAGACACAGCAGTATCACCTTTAAACCACTTGGAACCTTTAAGCGCAACTTAAAAAACACCTAAAAATGTCCACACACTGTAGAACCAAAATATAAACGTGCACGATGGAACATAGTCAAGTCAAGTCAGATTTATTTATATAGCGCTTTTTACAATGGAGCATTGTCTCAAAGCAACTTTACAAGTTTAGATTATCTCCTAATAACTACGTCCAATCCCAAATTGAGCAAGCCATACCTCGCTGGCTGCACACAACCAAGAAGGAATGGGCCCAATGATGAAACACTAATAACTAATGCAGTATCACCTTTAAAACTCTTTAAATCTTTAAGCAGATGAGAAACTTTTGGCAGAAGAAATTGCGACACCTAACCTATACCATAACGTAGCTCTTAGCAATTCAGTATTCATAAAATAAAAATGATGTAATCAAAACATCCGAGTGTGAGAGTATGACTTTTTTATGGTAGTTAAAATACACATGCTAAACCTTTATAATTTGACAAGCTGTTTACGGAACATCCAAAGTTAAAACACAGATTTTTATTCCGTTATACTTTATTATAATTGTTAAGATCTTGATCCTTAAAGCAAATGGATGTTGATCTGACGGTCATTAAGCACTTACCTGTATATCAGTTAAGCTTTTTTATTGAAGCTCATTTGCCAGATACATCCATCTGAACCCTCCCATATTTGATGAGAATTGAGGGCTGGGGCTTTGGGGTTTGACCTCACAACCTAGTGCAGATCCTTAACCACGGAACTACAAGCACCCCAGACTTAAACCAGATGTATGAACTGCAGCTGATACCTTACTAGTGGAGTTGTTTGTAAAGGGGAAATCACGCCGCTCTCACACTCCTGTGTAACGTTTAACACTAAGTGCTGTTTTGGGGCTTGTATGAGTCTGTGAAAGCTTTTCTATTGCCAGAAACAAGATCTCCGTGCTTTCATCCTGAGAGAGAAAAAAAAAAATCTAAGCTCTAGCTATAAGTCATGCTGTAACCCCAGGCCTTGTGCTTATAAAAGAATATCTTGCTTTTGGCTCTTATGAGAGGCACTTAAAATGATTGAAGACAAGTGCTTAACAGAACACTAGGTTCTTATTAGAAATGAACACTTTAGTCGTCTTGTGATTTTAATAAGGAATACAGAGAATATGTTCGAAGCATATGAATCAGACGGTGCTAATCGTGTTCCGTACAGTGAAATAGTCCTTTGATCGAGGCTTAGTCCAATAACTCTCTTTAATGTCCATAATATTTGGATGCTTCTCATCCTGGCGTGAAACCCAGAGCAATATTTATTTAGCTTACGGACCGCACGAGTAAACTTTCCATGTGTCGCATAATAGAGCAAACCCAAATAAAAGTCACATGTTGCACCGGATGGATCTAGGCACCAGGCGATGGAAAGGAGGGTGAGGTGAGGATATTCCGAAATGGGAAAATGTCTTGCTTCTAAATCCTCATCCTTACTGTTGGCGTCTCACTCCTGTGTGGCAGGAAGCTATTTTAAGCCCACTTGTCAGTGCTGCGGGATGCCCGTCATGCCCTTTTTACATTTAGGGTGCCAAGCAAAATAAGGATCGATTTCTTCCAAGAGTGGCACTAACAGTTGTATAATGAAAAAAAAGTTTTTGGGCACCCCCTGATAATTTTTTTTTTTCATGATTTAGTTTTATAAATCTTTGTTTTGTGTGTTCACAGATCAGCAAACTTGAGTTAAATGTTTTCATATAGCAGAAATGATGAAACACCAGTGATATTTTGAGAAGTGAATGAAGTTTATATGGAGTTCAGAAATTGTGCCAGTCTATTCCAAACAAAATTAGGCAGGTTCAATAAATTTGGGCGAACCCCAACAAGAAAAAAAATGGACATCAATTTATAGAAATCCTCCTTTTGTGAATAACAGCGCTAAAAAAAAAAACGCTTCCTACCAAAACAGCTTTCCAGCCTGGATTGTGGTTGAAGGTGCCTTTTGGAAACCCATTCTTTCTTTTTAGAAACACTCTCCAGTGTTTCCAGTCAGGTTTTTGATTGGTTTTTCCTCCCCGAGCATGTACCAGCCCACATTTTTCAGTAATAGTTTCATGTCTTGGGACTGAGATGGCCATTCCCAGAAAACGTTGTACTGTTTTCCTCTGCAATGAATTTGCCTTTAAAGTAGAATTTTTTGGAGCAGGGTTTTGGGGTCGTTGGCCCCTCCGGCGGTGCACTTTGTCACTGATTCTTGAACATTGTTCATCAAGAATCTGGACGATATAATTAAACCTTGGAATCCATGCGAACCCCTCAACTTTTTAAACGACGATTCCCTTAGTACCCTGCCCCACTGGCCCACACAGTCCCCACAGGCATGATGGAAACCGACCACCCAAAAATTTTTAACTGTGGGGGTTAGCAAAGTGTTTTGTCTTGGGATACTGTGTTCTTTTTTTTTCCGCTCCTTTGTTATGTGTCTCCCAAATAACTCAATTTTTTTAAGTTGCATCAGTGACACGACGGCACCTTTAATTTTATAAAAAAAATTTTTCTTCCAAAATTGCCAGCTTGGATTGTTCCAATGTGCTGTAAGCACACCTCAAGTTGGACTCCTGTTTTTGTGGCGTGTCTGCAAAAAAGGCTTTCTTCCCCTTTTTCTGCATTACTCTCCTTTCACTCCTCCCATAACAAAAAACAGCCTCCTTGTGCAACGTGCACTGTATTTTGACGATGAACTGGACAACCAATCTGCATCCCAAGCATGAGGTTTTTGTAGGTCCCCCTTTTGGAGGTGGTCCCTTGTGGGCTTTTGAAACTTATGGAACCTGTTTTTTCTCCAACCATCTTTGCCTCGGCCCTATTCTGAGATTTTTTCTTGGGTCTGCCAACTTCGGGAGTTCCTTACTAGACGGTGCCTGGTGGGCTTTCCATTGCCCTCACTAATGTTCCCTCACAGTGGGAAACTGACAGCTGAAATCTCTGAGGAGAGCTTTTTTTTTTTCTTTCCCCTTTCCCCCTGAACCATGATGTTGAAAACAGACACTTTGTTTTCAGGGCCCATTTGAGAGTTTGTTTTGAGGCCTCCCATGGTTGCCATCCTCCAGGGAAGATGCAAAGAGGGAGAAAACTTCCCAATTGACCACCTTAAATTAACCCTTTTCCCCTCAAGTTGGAATTCACTGTGTATGTAGATCCAGGGTTCAATTGAGCTTACAAAACAAATTTTGTGTTCCAATAAATTAGTTGCTAAAAGTATTCCAAAATGACAAGGGTTGCCCAAATTTATTAAATTGCACCTGCCTAAATTTTGTTTGAAAATAATTACTGCACATCTTTCTGTAAACAACCTAAAACCTATGAACTTTAATTTCACTTCTCAAATATCACGGTGTTAATCTGCTATATGATATATTTACCTGAAATTGCTGAGCTGGACAACCAATGATTTATAAAGAAAAATCATGAAAATTATCAGGGGTGCCCAAACTTTTTCATACGACTGTATATGCTGTATATTGGTGCAGGAGTATAGAAATGCTTTTCCAGATCATGTGTGATTTTGTGTTGGATATAAGATATAAGACTGCAGACAATAGTTATGTTCATGAAATAATGATTCCTTTTTAAAATCTTTTTCTCTCTGATACAGTCGATAGATCCGGGTCAGCAGTTTACGTGGGAGAACTCGAACCTGGAGGTGAACAAAGCCAAGAACCGCTACGCCAATGTCATCGCCTACGACCACTCCAGAGTGCTGCTGTCTGCCATTGATGGTACGTATCGGTTTCTACATGTCCGTAGGGGCATTTTCTTTTGACAGATTTTCAATGAGTTGAAGAAGTCGTCCTAGACCTCAACAGTGGCAACTGGGTGGAACAAAGGACAATGCCAGATTTATGTCTATAGCGCTTTTTATAATAGAGCATTGTCTCCAAGCAGCTTTACAATTTCAGATTATCTTCTAATATCTAAGGCCAATCCCAAACTGAGCCAGCCTAATGTGACAGTGGCAAGGAAAAACCCCTTAAACGTTATAAGGAAGAAACCTTGGAAACCTATTTAAACTATTACTAGAAACATATTAATTGCATAACTTAGTTTAATTTTTACATATAACATCAAAGCTGCCCAAACAGGTCGGGTCCCTTTGCAAAGGAACCCTAGATGCAGATCAACAGGCGGACACAAGCTATGGTGAGAATAATGAAGGGGTTTATTTACAAAATGGTAAATATGAAAAGAACGTAACCTATGATACCCAAGTCGGAGAACAGAAGTAATTAATTAACTAAAGTCCAGGGTGCCGGTGGAAGTCCAAGAGACCGGCACAAAAAAAAACAAGAAAACAAAAACCGAGGCAATGACCAGAGTATGGCGGCGGCGAGTGGCTGACTTCCCCAGACGAGGAGCGCTCCAGCAGGCAGGAATAATCCAGAGAATGCGTGGCGAGATACAGGAAGTACCAGTGTCTGTGGGCGAAGGAGAGCGTGGAGGGCAGGCAAAACAAAAGTGGTGTGAGAGCCGAAAATAGCTCTGACAAGGCAAAAGAAGGTAAGCTTGGCAAAGGCAAATGCAAAGGCAGCACAATGAGATACCAGGTTTGAAGATGGAATAATCTGGCAAAGTCTGGAAGTGAGGACCGAGGTTATATGGCATAGCGAAAACTGTCCAGTTGATCTGGGGAAGACGCAGAGCACACAACACGCCGTACTCAAAAACATAAACAAAACATTGCGAGAACTAAGGGATCGGGGTGAAAGGGCAAGACGAAACAAAAACGTGGTGGAACCCTGACACTTGGAGTCTTGGTCCTGTCAAGGTTTCTTCCTTATAACGTTTAGGGAGTTTTTCCTTGCCACTGTCGCTTAGGTTTGCTCAGTTTGAGGTTGATAATCTAAAGATAATTGTAAAGCTGCTTTGAGACAGTGCTCTATGGTAAAAAAAAAAGCGAAGTAATTGTATTTTCTGTATTATCAGAACTGCTTCTGAATGCCCATGGTTTATCACAGGGGTTGGAAATTTAAGTAAAATCGTGTAAATGTCTATCAACTGTGAATAAATAGGTGAGATTGTTGATAAATTCAATTTATTTCATACTTTTTCTCCATCATGGGAGCACAGCGATCACCACGGTCACCTCACAGCTCTAGAGATCCCTGGTTTGATCCTGACCCCAGACTCCAGACCCTGGAGTTTGCATGTCCTCCCTGTGTCCATGTGGGTTTACTCTGGGTACTCCGATTTCCCCCCACTTGCCTTAGGCTAATTGGTCACACTAACTCCAAACTTTTTTGACTAAATAAATTAGTTTCATTCTTACGAGTCTTGGTCCTATCAAGGTTTCTTCCTTATAACGTTTAGGGGGGTTTTCCTTGCCACTGTCGCCCTAGGTTTGCTCAGTTTGAGATTGGCCTTATAAATTAAGATAATCTAAAATTATAAAGCTGCTTTGAGACAGTGCTCCATGGTAAAAAGCGCTGTAGAAAGAAATCTGACTTGACTTGACTTTAGATCATCAGCACTGTGACTACCCGCACCCCTACGTGTCTACTTCACCAGGTTACCACCTTCACCCATGACAAGGGGGCGCTACAACAACATGGTTACATGATCCAATTTACAACTTACAGCAGTCCGTTTCACAAAAATACTGGCAGCCTGTTTGTCTTCTCTCATTTGTTAGACTTGATACGGAAGGAAATCAAGAAATAGCAGATGTTTTTTTTTAAGCATTGCCAGTTAGAGTGAATAAACTTATTGTCAGGCTGCAAATTCCCCGATCATTTCCATCCGCCCATTAACATTGCACAAGCTAAACAAGTGTACGCATGAGAGATCTGCGTTGAATCAGCAGTTTGTTGGATTTAGCGGTTCCAAATAAAGACATCTAGTCCCCACCTTAACTCCTCTGTTACGAGCCTGTTGCATGGCATTGGCACTGTTACATCTACATGTAGGTCTGAACACCCACGTCGCTGGCTTTGTGGCATCAGGGGCCTGGTCAGGGCATCCCACAATGCACCAGAGGCTCGTGTTTGTCCTCACTAAGCCCTCTGATCGAGTTCCCTCTGGCTGGACATGCATATTTGCGAAAGTGTTGCGTTGCACGCTAACATCTGGAGCTGAGAGCTTTCTCCGCTCTGTTTGCTTTGATTTGAAAGCTTGTACACGCGAGAGTTAGTGCCGGCTTCTGCATGACGTCGACCGACATACTGCTGTTTGTGATTCAGTGCGCGGAGGGTAGAAAAAAATAAACATTGTCTGTTTTGCAATCAAGTTTTTCTTTTCAAACTGCAGCGCAGTAGGAACTCGGGCTCTGTTCTTCTGCGGGCTGAAGTTTTCCGAGCCAAACCCTTGAGGACCCCCTGCCAGTCTCCATCTTTGTTCCGTTCAGGCACTCAACACTACCTCAGCCTGTAATCACACACTGTAGAGCGCTGATTATCTGCTGCAGGTGTGTGGGGAGACGCAGGAGAGCTAAATTGTGGTTTCGAGACTGGGGACAGAACTTAGCCTGACTCAGTCTGAGTGGATATTTACTTTCCACCTCTTCTTGGACCAGGGTTCAACACTGGGTTTGCATCTGATCCTGGAAGCAGCTCGCTTCTGCTCACATATGCACCTTGCATTACCATGCGGTCTGTCAACCCACATCTGGATAACGAGCAATCGAGGCTCGCGCTCACATTTGGCACTGGGATTTGGATGAATTTCTGTCTAACTTGTGTTCTCGAATCTTGGTCCATCTCTCTGACGAGTTGTCCTATGAAAAATTGTAAGAAATCTTCTGTAAATGCTTGGCAGATGTTGCCAACCTGGTCTGGTCTGGTCTGGTCTGGTTTCTCCTATTACAACACCCAAAAGCACTCCACCATTTCTATCCTCGGAGGCCATTCAGGACTGGACTACTGCTTCTCACTCTGGCAGGTCTCCCCATGAGTAGCATCAGACCACTGTTTTTGATTAGATTGCTCCAGCAGGTCTTGTTTTCAATCTGCCCAAGTTTTCCCACCACTGGTTTCTCTTTGCTGGCTTCATGTAGCTGCAACATGAGATTTAAAACACCCGTGCATGGCTGGAAGTCAAATGCGGCCAACCTCCACTTACCTGAAGCACCAATTAAACCTTGCTCAGAGACCTAATCATGGCTCTCTTGACCCACGCCTTAGTGCTTGCACCAGGAAAACATCACAGATTCTCTATGTTGTGGGCGTCCCAGCTGGTTCCATAAATGCTCATTTGTGATAAATTTGGAGACCGGGCATTCCATGGAAGTGTTGCAATCTGGCAGAGACATTCCCGGGAAACCCTTGCTGTATGGGGGTGAGCATTATCCTGCTGAAAAATGCCAGTTAGAAGCCCTGCCATGAGAGGCAACCAAGATATCCTGCACATATCGCTGAACTGTTAGTGCCCCTCCTATCACTACTAGATGTGACCGACTGTCATATGCGATGGCTCCCCAGATCATCACACCAGCAGAAAGTCTCTAAACACATCAACGTCTCTAATCAAGATATGACCTAACATGCAAATGAGGACATGACTGTTAAGGCAGTGAGCCTATGAGTGAGTGACGGACTTCCATTCTTTAACTCCCACCTCTGCTTGTGGATCCACAATGTTGATTGCCTGAATGAACTCCTAAGATGCTTGTAGCTATATGGCGATTCTAGACGATAGCTTGTGAAAACTGTAGAGAATACAAACATTATATTTTATTTTATTAGCCAACGTGTGACTAAGACTTTATCCCAATACTTCATACGTCACATGATTGACGTCTCAGGTTGTCCCTCACAACGCCCGACTAGTAATTTATGCTAAACATTGTTTCATGGCAACGTGTTATTACAATTTAAAGCGGGAGAAAATTGAGTTTAATTGTCCTCGCGCATTGTCCATAATCCTGAGCAGACGGCTTTTACAATGAATAGTGGATTTAAAAAAAGAGCATGTACAGAGGAAAAGAGGAAAGAGCTTATATCCACTTTTTTCAGCTGAATAATTTACCTGAAAGCGAGGGTGAGGGAACGCGAGGCAGCGGGGGCGTCCTGGAAGCCAGCGCTCCAGACAGATGAGCTTTATCTCAGCATAGCATGTGTTTGGTGAAGCTCCGGGTCTCCAGGCCTGCAGCATTGACTAGCTGTCAAACTGGTGGAAAAGACCACACGCCTTTCATTTAGCCACATCAGAGAGGAGGAGGAGGATAAAATATCTGAAGCTCACACTTTCTTCCCTCCAAACGTCGCTCAGTTCCTGGTTCTACACTCAGTATGGGGAAACGGTTTAGGATGTTTAAATGTTTACTCGGAGATTTGCTTAAGGCTTAAGCTCATCCGTTTTATGCCAAAATAATGCTAAATGTAGTCAGGAGAAGAGAGAAACATGGACTTGGCTTGGGTGTTGCCAGTAATTCTAATAAAAACCTGCAATCACTCACTCACTCAATTATTCAATTACCCGCAAATACACGTTCAGTCCCTCATACAACGACTCACTCATTAACTTAATCAATTACGTACTTACACAAATACACACCCAAACCCTCATACCACCACTCACTCACTCATTAACTTTGGTCAATTCAAATCAATTACACACTTACACAAATACACACCCAATTCCTTACTACACACAAATATATACACTCAGTCCCTCGTATGATCACTCACTCGCTTATTCAATTACACACTCACACTAATGCGCACTCAGTCCCTCATACAATCATTCACTCACTTATTCATTTACACACTTACACAAATACACACCAAATCCTTCACCACACACACAAATAACTACGTTCAGAATCTAGTATGATCACTCACCCACTCAATACCTTATTCAATTACACACTCAAACAAATACACACTCAGTCCTTCATACAATCATTCACTCACTCATTAACTTCAGTCAATTCAAATCAATTACACACTTACACAAATACACACCCAATTCCTTACTACACACTCAAATATATACACTCAGTCCCTCGGGTATTCAATTACATACCAACACAAATATAT
The DNA here is from genome assembly GCA_025084515.1 of Ancistrus triradiatus. Taxonomy (NCBI): domain Eukaryota; kingdom Metazoa; phylum Chordata; class Actinopteri; order Siluriformes; family Loricariidae; genus Ancistrus; species Ancistrus triradiatus. Next base: position 99,101 of record JAJAGP010000214.1, on the reverse strand, counting down.
ATATATATATATATATATATATATATATATATATATATATATATATATGCAGTCAATCACTCAAATAATCACTTGCTCACTTATTCAATAACACACTCAGTCCCTCATACAGTCACTCATTCACATATTTAATTACACACTTATACAGATACACACTCAGTACCTCATATAATACGATCACTCATTCTTAATCAATTACATACCCACACAAATATATACATACACTCAATGCTTCATACAGTCACTCATTTATTCAATTACACTCTTACATAAATACATGCTCAGTCCCTCATAAACTCACTCTCTCACTTGCTCACTTATTCAATTACACACTCACACAAATACATACTCAGTCCCTCATGCAGTCACTCATTCACATATTTAAATACACACTAACACAGATACGTAGTTCTATACACAGAAATAAATAAATATATATATATATATATATATATATATATATATATATATATATATATATATATATATATATGCTCAGTCCCTCATATAATACAATGACTCATTCACTTAATAAATTACATACCAACACAAATATATACATACACTCAATGCTTTGTACATTACACTCACACAAATACACAATCAGTCCCTCATACAATCACTCACGCGCCTCCACTTATTCAATTAACCCTTACTCAGATACATTCTTCCCCCTCTGGTGCCTAAGTGCCTAAACATTTTGCAGAGACTAAATTTTTCTGTTGACTTATACATTTAAAATTTGTAGCAAAAGCAAAATAGACAGAGCTGCTCTACGTTCCCGTAAAACGTTCTGTGAACGCTTCATTCAGACAATCCACAAAACTTAACAAAACTATTTGAATGGGGCTCACAGACTTTCCGCAGAAAGTGAAAGTACGTGTAGAAGTGAACTCCAAAGTCTGACAATCACAGATTCAATTACTCACACTCCATTCAATCACAAAATTTACCTTAGATTGGGCTCACCCCCGTCCTTTCATGGCCGTTTAATTCCCCACAATTGGCAGATTAACCGAATTTAGATCTCTGATTTGGTGACTCGAACAATCGAATAGAAATGTGGAGAGTGAATCCGAGTGTTTAATTATATTCCTCAAATCCTTCTCAGCTGAGCCATCCCTCAATGTTTCCTTCAAATTTCAGGCATTCCAGGGAGCCGACTACAGCAACGCTAACTACATCGACTGTTACAGGAAGCCGAACGCGTACATCGCCACACAGGGCTCGCTTCCTGAAACCTTCGAGACTTCTGGAGGATGCTCTGGACAGCGTACGCCAACATCGTCATGATGACCAAGCTGGAGGAACGCTCCAGGGTAGAGTGCTTAATGAGGATCCATGACAGCTTCCAACATGTTTAGCTCTGTCCATGTTTGCTCCACTTGTTCCTTCAGAAGATTCCCTGTTAGAATGATGCCCTCACATTCATTGAAACTCAGGAACCACTTTAACAGGAGAGTACGTTTATTTAATCTGTACCTGAATGTTTTTATATCTTTAGTTTTGAAAAAGAAGGCCAAACATCAAGCATCCTGAACTCAGGGGTCCTTTATAATTTAGCGCTTAATTTATATTCATACATCCATAGAAAGATCTTAAGACTTATGTACACTAAATGTTTTCTGCATAGCTTATTTTTCTTATGTTCGGGGGTCTGTTAACTATAAACATGACGTTTATATCTAAAAGTCTTTAGTCTAATAAAATGACCTACACATGCCTAACTGACAATATTAAAATTGGAATGTAATGATTGTATATATTTATGAGTTTAAAGTCAGAACTGGAGCAAATTGAGCAGACATTGCCATATTCACATAGTGTTTAGATCCTTTGCACATAGTGGTTTTAGTTTAAACAGTAATATAAATTAAAACCCAGTCTGAAAGCATTTTGTACGTACTGTACGGTAACAAGACAATAATCTTTCTTTGGCTTTAAATAAACTGAAACACTTAGGCAAAATGAAAGTAGAATGTTGGTAGAAAGCTGGTTTCTGCCTTTTAAAGACTGCATTCTCTTTTGTCAGCAAACTTCACATAATAGCACAGCGAGCCAGCTTAAGTCATATTTCAACTGTGATAGGCACAGTGGAGTCGTGTTATTCATGGTATTGTAAGTGATTAAACTTATAGAAAGCCAGTCTAGACTGAACTTTCTTGTCCATTTCACTTAATCTGATGTCTTTGGAAAATGTTGCTCTGAGCTGTGCTGTTTAGTTAGCATGGCGCACATGCTAACCCCCAGTGCGTTTGCCGGCTTGGCAAGATGAGGCAACACCAATCCATTAATGAAACAATGTTTTATTGGGCACTAACTGGGCAGCAACAGCATATAATCATGATAAACTTTGGCCATAATGTGTTTGGAAACGTGCATTTAGATTTGGTAATTATAGCGTCTGTCAGGCCTAAGAAATAACACTCAGTGCTTCAGCCAAATCCAGTTGCAAACAGGCAATAAAGACAGCCAGAAAAAGACTGGATGGCCTAATTTAGAAAGTGTCCTGTCGTTTAGCGTTGCTGTTCAAAATGTCATTTTTCTGCTAAACTCCAAGCAGGTGATATTCACCATCATAAGGCAGTTAGGCTAGTTTGGCTATGAACACAGATTTCAAGAGGTTTGGTTAAAATAATGCTTAAAATTACCGTGAGTTTTTGTTCAAGCAGAGTTTCAATGTTGAGTGTCGGAAAGAAAGGGATGGGGGAAGTAACAGATTTAACCCGGTTATCCCATGTTTAATAAAACATTGTTAACAAAATGATCTCAAACGTATCTCGAAAAAACAGATTTACCTAAGCATTGATTGAAATTTTTGCGCTAGTACTGTTACTTTCACCAAACGCTGAGTCATTCTGTGGTTTAAAAACATATTAAAACAACTTTAAGTGAATTTAATTAGTACCTGTCAATTTTAACCAAACTCTGTGGCAATTCCATTTTTATAAAAAAGATTTAACGCACGTTGATTTACTTTTATATTAACCTAATTCAATTCAATAATTCTGAGGTAATTCTGTGTTTATAAACAATTTTAACACATCTTTGAGTTAATATTGTAATTTGTACCATTGATTTTCACAACTCGAATTAAGTCCGTTACAAAATCGATTAAAACCACTTTGAGTGAATTTTAATATCAGTACCACTGAGTTAAGCAATTCTGACAATCTCTGAGGTTGATTCTGTGTTAAAATAGTTTTATCCCAACTTTGAGTGATGTTGTATTAGTAGCATAGATATATACAAACTCTGAGGCAATATTTATTATTTTATATTTTCACAACTTTGTGTTAATAATTTTTGTACCATTGGATTTCACCAAATTCTGAGGTAATTCAAGTGTCTGTTAAGTAGATTTACTACAACTTTTGAGTTAATTTTGTATTATTACTGATTATCTACAAACTCTTGAAGTAATTCTGTGTTTATACAATAGATTTAACCTAACTTTGAGTAAATTTTGTATTAGTACCATCTTTCCCACCAAATCTGGGGTAATTCTGTGTTTTAGATTTAACACAACTTGGGTTAATTTTGGTATCAGCACCATCAGAACCAACTCTGAGGTGTTCTTTTTATAGAACAATGTAATCTACTTTTGTGTAAATTCTTTATTAGTAAAATATATAACTAAGCTTTAAGATTATACTGGTTAGTAGCTTAGCTTTCTGTGGTTTTAAAACTGATTCACTTAACGTTAAGGGATTTACCCAGATTTAAGCAAGTTTATGCTGTTATTTTGAATATCTACTGGAAGCACACTAGAGCCTAATCCTTTTAATAATGTAATACTAACTAATAGAGTTCATATTATACGTGATTTACCTGAGGTTTGAGGTATCAATTGCTTCTAGCAATAGATCTCCTGGGTTTTTTGCCGGGACTTCTGTGTTTGTATCTAGATGTACGGAATTATGAGGTGTGTCTAGTGCAGTCTTAAGCCAGACTATGACTAACCCTGTTGTTTTTTGCAGTGTAGCTTTGTGTATTATACTTGTGAACATGGTCTAAATAATTCTTGCCTGGCTCTATGTTTGTTCTAGATCAACCTAACACTTGATATATCTGTGTGTTTGTAGTGAAGTGTTTGACAGAATGTGTGATTCAGCATAAGTTCACCACACTTGAGGTACCATGTGTTAGTAACGTTTTGGCTTAACTCTACGGAATTCATTCGGCTGTAGCGCATCTGGGCCAAATCCTGTGTTGTCCATATTTGAACCAACCATGGAGGTAACATGTGGTTGATTTTTAGCATAGTTTTTGGTCAAGTAATTTGAGTTAATAGCCTACATATGCAAGTGTTTTTGGCCGTTCGTTTCACATAGTTTAGTCCGCATTCTGAGGAATTCCTGAAGTGCGGTTGTGATTTGCACATGTCTTTGGATGACTCCGCTTTGTAATGCAGTGCTTAAGTGAGATCTGATGGTGTGTGTGTTCAGGTTTAAGTGTTACCAGTACGCCCAACAGGGAACGACATAGGCCTGATCCGGTGACGTGCTGGACACAGTTTGAGCTGGCCACCTACGGTGTCAGGACCCTTGCACTTTATAAAGTAAGTTGTAAGGAATGTAAAAAAAACTCCCTCCTCCAGCGTGAAATCATGGAAAAAGTGAAATACAGCCAGATGGTTTAAGGCTCTACATTCACCAACAAGGAGTGGCTGCATTGAGAAGAGGGAGGTCAGGCAGTTTCCATTTCACAGCCTTGCCTGATCATGGTGTTCCCGAGCACCCGACACCAGTCCTGGCCTTTCCTCGCAGGGTTAAAGCGTACCCACCTGATGCTGGGACCCATGGTGGTCCACTGCGGGTTATTTTACATTCAGTCATGACAACTGATACAATCTTCAGGCTACATTCCAAAGAAAATTTGGATTAAGCACTCAAGGACCTAACAGTTACAGATTACAGTGCTGGGGCTTGAACCTGAGACATCCGATGCCATATTCCAGTACCTTAACCACTGTGCCAACGCAGGCTCATGACCAGCACACAGTATAAATAAATGATTCAGTTATTCGTTTTCATAACTGCTTAATACAGGGGCAAGATGGAACCGACCCTAACCCTGGTACACTTTAAGATGCCAGCTGACCTTCTGTCCTTTGGAATGTGGAGGAAACCGGAGAACCTGAAGAGACCCCCCGGCACTGAGGGATATTGCTGAAAACTTGAGTGGACTGCTAACTGTGCGGTTAAAGGCCGTAACACCATAAGAGATGAATGATGCCTGGGAACCTTTGTTTGGACGAAGCCAAAATGGCACTGAAGCAGTATTAGGACAACACAGAAGATGAGCAGATTACAAGAGGAATGATATCAACAGGTTAAATGTGACCACTTATAAGTTATAGGTTAGAGAAAATAACAGGTAAGGGAGGGACAAACCAAGCAGTACTACTTACAGTAGGACAGGTGCATATACTTAAGAAGTGAGCTTTCGCGTGATTTGACTTCCGCTCTAACTCCCGCCTCTGCTCGTGGATCTGCATCGTTGACTGGCTGATGAGGTGACGAGCTGTTCAGGCCACAAACGTCCACTGTTGAAGCATGTTTAATAATTTTTAAGACCTTGCCTTGAAGGGAACAGACGTTGTTTGCTGGAGGTTAAACAGCACACACTGTATAATATTCCGAGCTGCCATAAACCTTTTTGTACACGCACACCATAACCTTATGAGCTAATCAAGTGTTTTAATGTTACATTAGTAGACAACTCATAACTCAAATCTTTGGCCACACATCTTCCTGTGCTGGCAGCTGTAGGACAATGCTTGTTGCTGGTGATCGCCCATCGTCGCACATCCAACTATTTTCTTTTCTCTCCCTTTTTGTCCATTGATTGTCCCCCCCCCCCCCCCCCCCCCCCCCCCCTCCTTCTTTAAAGCAACAAATATAATAGAGAAGCAGAGAGAGGGGGGGTGGATAGAGAAGATGGTGGACCACCTACTCAGAACCTGACAGAAAGCAAGTGGATTGGTGCTGATTAAAGCAGAAGTTTAATTAGTGGTTCCCATCAGACCCTCCTTTCAATTGAAAATCTTTCACCCCCTCTGCCTCCCACTTGCTGATACTGGAAATTAATGTCAATTACTTAGACAGGGACTTTTTAAGTTCTCTGGCCTCTACAGATAAAGGCCGAAAAGTCCCTAAATACTTTTAACGAATGTGGTCCAATATCTTGCCGCTCCTTTCATGGATGAAGGCAGAGCTCTTTATTTTCCTTCAGTCCATCCCTTCAGAAATTTTTTTCGAGAGGTGTAGGGGCGGCGCCATGGGTCCGTGTGTGCCCTCGGAGATTATGAGGCCGTTTATTCCGAGCGCATTTGCAAGTCTAAACAAAAGACCAAGCCAGGAAGGGTGTTTAGACTGGGGTAAATTAAGTGCAGCCCGTCCTCCCCCGCAGCTCCTGCTGTAATTATCTGGAACAGAAAGGAGAAGAATGCTGTTTCTACACACAGCTCAGCCCACTGACGCACCAGCCAGAGGATTTTTCTCCACTGAAATATTTTGGCTCATCCCTTTACACAGAATATTTAATGTTTTAACTGTAGACGTCGACTGCTGTGTGTGCTTGTACATCACTCAAGCATGTATTTAAACACATGGTGGTTTGAGCCTTACGCCGTCCATGGCACAATTAATAAGCAATAATGTAGTTATATACCGGTACTTTATTTATATATCGCTCCCTCAAAACAGCTCCTGCTCGCTTTAATTCTTTACATCATTTTGTATAACCGTTTTTAATCCTATCCACATTTACATCATGTAGTCTTTGTTTGACACTCGCTGGGTTTTACGGGTGATTACAGACAAGATTAACAGAATTATGGGGGAATGCTTACCCATACTTTGCAACAGATATCTTTTGTCTTGAATGTATTTTAGAGTAACTAGCCCTCCATCAAGCCTATTCCCCACAAACAGCTTCAAACCTATACAAATTCCCCATGTTTAGAATAACCCTTCCACCAATCCACTACAAAAAAAGAAAGTAAACCAAATAACTCCCTCTAGCTTTTAGCAGGTTTTTTTACTGAAATCAGTTTCCAGATTCCCATAATGTCCATTCCATGCTCCAATTCCCTTTTATAATCCACATGATTCTGTGTCATTCACCATATCATTTAAGCTTAGATCCCTTCAGAAAGCCTGTGTAGGATTAAAAGATGACTGTAGAATGTCCTTAAACAGGATAGCCAGTATTTGGCTCAAAGCACCAGGACAGAAGAATAAACCCAGACAATTTTGGCACCAAGACCAAATCGCATCCACAACAACACCCATCTGAAAAAGGAAACAGAACCAGGTTATAAATACACAACCACCACACCATCCTAAGCTTTCCTCCACCTGACACGTAATCATCAATTACCCAATTCCGGTTTGCTTAATAGAGTACTTTTTTACTATTTATAGATGTCAGGTTGACAAATGGAAAAAACAATGGTAATAAGTTTTCTGGGTGGCTTAGATCCATATGTTAAGACTGAAATAAGTTATCTAGCTGAAATAAACAGAAGTGAAAATTTGACATTGTATTAAAAATCATATTAATTAAATATAAAGACAGATAACCGTTATTTGGTATGTCCTTCACATCCATTTAACTCAGCATATTTGTTTCACCAGAATGTAATGCTTATACCTGTAAACAATAAATCCAATCCCATTTATATGCTGGCATGCCGACTTTGCTCACCATCGTCTTTGTTGGAAATATCATAATTTCAGTTATTAAGATATTTAACAGGACATGCTTCAAAGATGCCCTTCATACACTCTCTCTCTCTCTCTCTCCTCTCTGTCCTCAGGAGTGAGCTAAAGCAGTAAATCCGTGAGCATAGTTTCCTCGTTTGTCTGTAAAAGGGAGCCACGTTTCCCGCCATCGCTCCGTACTTGCAGTTGTCGTGGTGACGGCCTCTCGGGATACGTGGTTACCAGCGTTATGGCATAAATGGAAAAGACCATGCAGAGGGCATGATTGGATGTTACAGGGGTCCCAAGTGGTTTCAGAATGATAACGAGAAAAGAAAACATAGGGGAAAAAGAGCCTCCTGGGGTTTACATACTCAGTTTGTACACATGTAGCGACGCAGTGTTTGTGTGTGTGACCAGGTATTTTGTCACACCTCGTGAGGGCCGTCTGTTCCATGAGGATAGAGATACATCAGACACTTTTGACCTTCCTTCTGGGTACTGAGGTTAGGTTTACAGTACTCTGTGCAAAAGTCTTAAGCCACCATAAATTAAACAGACATTGTTTTAGCAAAGGTAGAAATGACCTTGTGTAATTATTTCTCAGTCTGTTTATTGGAAGACCCATAAAATACAGGGAATTTGTATGCCAGTATTTAAAAAAAGAAAACCGTCAGAGAACAGCTTCTGTATGCTACAGTGTTAGTATTTAGTGTACTCCCCTTAGCATATCACAATCTGGGAGCTTTCCGTCGGGATGCCCATTGAGCCTTATACTGTCCTGAAGAAGCCTTTGTTTTGGAAGGGGTAGCACCAAGAAACCAGTTTTTCATGAAGGAACCCCCCGGGGGGGGTGGGGGGGGAAAAAAAAAAAAACAAAAAAAACTAAGATGTGTCTAAATCGCACACGAATTGGATGAAGATCAGTCGAAAAAGAGTATTATGGAGTGACGGAAATTTCCAAGTTTGAAATGTTCAGGTCCGGTTGTCGAGACTGGTGTATATACTGTAATATATATGGTCATTAAAGATTGCTCAAACACAAATAGAGTAGTGGGCCTAAGCACTTTTGCACAGTCTGTAGGTATAGCTTTAACAAGCTACAGTACCATTATGGCATGGAAAGTCCCTAAAACCAGTGTTTTACCATTTTGTGGTGGTTGTGTGTGTGTGTGTGTGTGTGTGTAACAGTTTATTCAATGCTGTGAATCTAAATGAGTCTGGCTGAGGTTAATGAGTGAAACCTACCTTTGTAAGAGAACAGACCCTGGAGTGGACCAATCAAAATTTATCCTTTTGCTTCTTAATGTCATTTCTTAGAAGCTCAAATGGTGAAGGAAATTTGGCTTCCGATTTTCTTGTTTTCAGGTTTTACGTGGTCAGGACAAAATAATAGTGTGTTTGCTACAGTTTGTGAACCCTAGTTCCCATTACATAACGTGATATTTAAATGTAACTTTATATGACTATAGACGGTTTTCCCTAGGTACATACATGTATTATCTCTATTTTACCCATTATAAAAGACATAATTCAGGGTATACAATCAGAATCAGAATCATTTATTTGCAAGTACAAGAAGTACAATGAATTGTCTTGGTGTCATGTGTCAACACAGAGTAAAATAATTCTAAGATAAATAAATAAGCAAAGGGAAAAAAAAAGAAAACGAAAACAGGACTATACAGAGAGATCTGTTGAATGTGACCATGATTGTCATATAGTGCGGATCAAGTCCGTACTGTGTAATGAAGTAATATATACACATTATAATGGTTACCCAACGCACGTACCAAAATATACCACTAGCACAGGGCCGATAGAGAAATATGTCTTCTTCCCAGGGTTCTAATTTTTTTTTATTGAGTTATTGTGAACTATTTGCATGACTGAAATGGAATTAGAAAGTGAATCATCCTGTAAATGTACCAAATTTGACATGGTATTCAAATTATATTAATAAAAGATAACGAAGGGAGAACCTTTATTTAGTCATTAGACATATCTTTACAATCTTACAATCCAGGGTTAAGGGTCTTTGCTCAAGGTGGGGATTTGAACCCTGAACGTTTCTGGTCCATAGTCCGTCCTTAACTGGTTAGGCTACCACAGTCCCCACAGTCTATCCCTTTCAATGAAATATGTTCATCCTACAGATGTACCAGTGCTGAAATAAGAACTGGTCACTATGGTTGCAACAGTTTTGTTCCAGAGTTGAGTGCAACGAATGAAATGTTTAATCATTATATAAAGGCAAGCATTCACATTTCACCACATATGATGATTCAGGCCTTGCATTCATCCAGAATATGACAAACGCAACAAGTTGTCCCTTTGGAACTGCAAGCCCTACACTGATATCGACCGCGCTATAAATGTTACTGTTTTATTAGCAACACATTGTCCCTCGCATTGACTATGAATTCCAACCACTTTCATGGACTTTTCTTGTTTTAACTGTATTAACAACACTGGCCTTACCTAACAATTGTTAATTTACTGGTCCAGTCTTACGCGTGAGTCACGTCCACAAGCAGGCAGTGAACGTTTGGACATACGTTAAACACTGGAGAAGCGGACGTTAGTGAAACTGAACATCTGTTAGTACCTGTGACAAGCAGCCTCCTACCCACAGACATATTAGGAACTACGGTGGCAATTTTCATTCTGTTTTTACAAACCAATCCATTTCATGCTGAATTAAATGCCGAGCTGTAGAATGCAATATGCAGGTTGTACGTTTCACATTTAATGTCATTTAGCAGACGCCTTATCCGAGCGCTTACCATTGATAAGTCCTTACCATCCAAGCATTGTAGGTTAGGGCTAGCTCCAGGACCCAACGGTGGCGGCTTGGCGGAAGTGGGATTTGAACCCTGGACCTTCTGGTCCATAGTCCGTACTTTAAACTCTAGGATACCCACAAGCAGTTTAAATGTTTTTCTGAGAACACCAATGACGATTCTATGCCTTGGCTGGTTGGAGGGATAAATCTGTGCTTTCACGTGTTGCAGTTGTTTTTGTGTGCAGCCTAAGACCACTGCTGGTTGTGGGGTCTCTCCTATCTTCTCCCTATGTGTTTTTTATGTTGGATTCTATCCATCTTTGCGGTTAAAGAGTGGAGGCAATCCTGCCTACGCCCTAAGTTTTTTATCCCTTGGCACCCTGGGAACCCAACCCTGAATACCCATATATCCACCAAATCACTCTGCTTCTCACTGAAGAGGACCGAAGCATCTTACTCATTTACAAAACTCTTCTCCTCCATCCTCTACATGATGTTATTCAATGAGGACATGAGGATGAGGGTGTAAGCGTAGACGAATACCGCTCGATTACAACCATATACTCTTACGAGCATAAAATTTTTCCGATTGAAGAACCTGAGAAGAATTTTGAGAAGATCGTGAGTATGGTAGCGTTTAAAAAGCCCAGTCTCTGGTGCGCTTCATGTCAGAGTGGTAATGTTTAAATTTGCACACAGCACATTTAATGAATAGTCCCCTGGCCCCGTCTGCCACTGCCCCACCATTATTCCTCGTTGCGGTGAGCGCTAGTGCTACGAAACTAGGTCTAATCGAACTCCAGCTGCGGTAACAATGTTCGAACCGTCCGTGAATGCTCTTTCTTTTCAAAAAGCCGCTGGTTAGACGAGAGGAGTTTGCTTTATCAAATCTAAAGATCCCTGCTGGAGCTGAAAGTGGTCCGTACAGCATAGTATCGTCCCGCACTTTGCGCACTGCATATCTCTAATTACTGCAAGCGCGATGCCAAACCTCGTGTAGAGCATGTCCTGATTCTCTGCACGGCTCTGTTTCGTCTCCCCATTTCCCCACCAGTTTTTCGCTCATCTCCTGGCTCGAGTTGCGCGCCGAATTATAATGTTTGCGCTGGCACTGTTTAGACGCGTAACGATTTGTACATGCACCCCCTGAGTGCGCACCTGGTAATAATCCCCTCCAACGGCGTCCTGCTGAGACGCGGGTGCCATCCCAGCACCACGGATTCTGAGGATGCAACTGGTTGTGTGACACCAACAGAGAATGATGTAATCGTTTCCAATAACACAGCAGTCGAGCGTTCTCCCCGAGATTGGTCAGCCTCACCAAATTCGGAATGGCACGTTCTATTGACGAATGTGTGTACTGTTTATTTTTTGTCTCTGTATCATTTCCGTATACTAGATTAGAGATACTGCTTAGCTTGTCTTGCAGGTGTTCAATCGTATTCTACTTCTCCAGAGACTGGATGGAGTCTCTTGTAGGTTCAACCTAGATTATCTCGGTTTCGTCATTAATTCTTTACAGAGTCTCAACGAAACCGAAACCGATTTTAGTGCCCATAAGGAATAATATAAAATTGAATGAATCTGTTCCAGATCCTCAGAAAATCCGCACTGTCTAGGCATTCATATGCAATGGAGTTTATTGTAATCAGAGCTCCTTTAGTTATTATGGGGATATGTTCAACAAATCCATGAAAGAGTTTAATATAGTCCTGTGCTGTACCATAGAGGTGCCGATTACACATAACACATCATTAAACACTTACATTAACTTACAGTTGGACAAAATAATTAACACAAAGAGTATTTGTAATAAAGTGTTTGAAAAATGCTTTAATTTAGTGAGTGATGATTGAAAATAACAAGGACAGCAAAAACCACTTGGTGAACACTTCTCTTGGTGAACCCCGGGTGCTAGCCTAGCTGCTTAAGTCTAACTGGGCAGCCTGTGTTTCTGGAGGATTCAGTTCCTGTTTTCCCTTCTGGTTGGCTCTTATATTTACCGTTTTTAGATTCCATGAGATTTATTTGCACTAACATCAGACTGTAGATTTCACTGAGCACTGGGTATTGTGAAGCTAATCATTGAATCACTGTGGTACTGATCCGGAATCGAGTTTCACTTGAAACCGAGTTGTGCAGCTCGCCTCGTACGAGTTTAAGTACGTGGCGCCGACCTACCGAGCAACTGACGAGAGCCAGACATATTTTCTATTCTTCCCTAGAACCTAGTATTGTACTATATCCATTTTTTTAGTCTACAGTGGGAACCTCGTTCTTGACCAACCTGAACTTGGAGACAGTCTATCGTTTTTTACACTAAAAGATCTTGTAAGGGAATCTAGGGTGCTATCAGTTGTGTACAGACTTTGTGGTTATTAAACAATAAAGCGTGCAGTTAAACATCCCATATGTTTTACGTTTATGCCTCTTTAGCCCTAAAGTAAACCTAATTAATGCTGATCTCTTCCTCCTCGTGCCCGGCGTGGGTCGAACCGGCTGCTTCATCGTGATAGACTCCATGTTGGCGCGGATCAAGCACGAGAAGACGGGGATATTTATGGCCCGTGACGCTGATGCGAGCTCAGATGAACTAACATGGTGCAATACGTAGGATCAGTACGTCTTCATCCATGACGCTCTGCTTGGAGGCTTGACCTGCGGCAACACCGAGGTTCCCGCTCGCAACCTGTACGCCTACATCCAAAGCAACCACATCGAGACGGGAGATAACGTCAACCGGCATGGAGCTGGATTTCAAGGTCCCGTAACGCGTTCACAGAACACATTACGTGGTGCTTGATGTTTTGTGAACCTTTCATAAATTTTCTAGATTTCTCCATAAATATGACCTAAAACATAATCAGATTTTCCACACAGTTCTAAAAGTAGATAAAGATAACCCGTTAAACACTGGACAAAAATGTTTACTTGGTTCACTTTATTTATTGAGGAAATGATCCAATAATTACATTTAGTGAGTTGGCAAACGTATGTGGAACCTCTAGGATAGCAGTTCAGTTGAAGTTGTTTTTCAATCAATGGGATGACATCAGGTGTGAGGGGGCCACTTTTTATTTTCAAGAACAGGGAATCTACAACGTCTGCTCTCACATCACAAGTTTTTGTGGAAGTGTATTAGGTAACGAACAAAGGAATTTCTGAGGACCTCAGAAACAAAGTGGTTGATGCTGATCAGCTGGAAAAGGTTACAAAACCATCTCTAAGAGTTTTGGACTCCACCAATCCACAGTCAGACAGATTTGTGGTACAATGGAGGAAATTCAAAACCCTTGTTACCCTCCCCAGTAGTGGTCGACCAACAAAGATCACTCCAAGAGCAAGGGGTGTAATAGTTGTGAGGGTCACAAGGACCCCAGGGTAACTTCTAGCAACTGAAGTCCTCTCTCACATTGGCTAATTTTAATGTTCATAGTCCCACCATCAGAAGACATGAGCCATGGTGTACATGGCAGGGCGGCAAGGAGAAAGCACGCTCTCCAAAAAGAACTTGCTTGCCGTCTGAGTTTGCTAAAGATCACGTGGACAAGCCAGAAGACTATGGAAAATGTTTTTGTGGACGGATGAGACCAAATAGAACTTTTTGGTTTATTCCAGCATAAGGAACCTTATCCCATCTGTGCAACAGGGTGGTGGTAGTATCATGGTTTGGGCCTGTTTTGCTGCATCTGGGCCAGGATGGCTTGCCATCATTGATGGAACAATGGATTCTGACTTATATCAGAGAATTCTAAAGGAAAATGTCAGGACATCTGTCCATGAACTGAATCTCAAGAGAAGGTGGGTCATGCAGCAAGACAACGACCCTAAGCACACAAGTCGTTCTACCAAAGAATGGTTAAAGAAGAATAAAGTTCATGTTTTGGAATGGCCAAGTCAAAGTCCTGAGCTTAATCCAATGGAAATGTTGTGGAAGGACCTGAAGTGAACAGCTAACGTGAGGAAACCCACCAGCATCCCAGAGTTGAAGCTGTTCTGTACAGAGGAATGGGCTACAATTCCTCCAAGCCGGTGTGCAGGACTGATCAACAGCTACAGGAAACGTTTAGTTGCAGTTATTGCTGCACAGGGGGTCCCACCAGATACTGAAAGCAAAGGTTCACATACTTTTGCCACTCACTAATACGTAATATTGGATCATTTTCCTCAATCAATAAATGACCAAGTATAATATTTTTGTCTCATTTGTTTAACAGGGTTCTCTTTATCTCTTTTTAGGATTTGTGTGAAAATCTGATGATGTTTTAGGTCATATTTATGTAGAAATATAGAAAATTCTAAAAGGTTCACAAACTTTTAAGCACCACTGTACGTTTTGAAATGGACATTACCATAGTCATAACCCCTGGTCAACGTGGAAGACAAGAATTGCAGAATTTTCTTTTACCCTTTACACTTTCACCTTGGGGTTTTTGGATTTGATCTGGTAGTGAGAAGAAAAAAAGTCTGTTGGCTCCATAAAGTGTTGTTTTTTTCTTCATGTCATGTGAGTGTACATTTACAGTGCCGCTCCTCAACAGCAAAGACAAGAAGAAAAGTGTTTTTTTTTCTTTGCTGGGCGAGAGTCAGGAGGTGATGAAGTCTCGTGGGCTATGTGATGGCGGCGATCCTGGAGCGAGAGGCGTTTTTGGGGCTTGGCTGGGTTGATTTTAGCCTCTCACCGAGCCACACTGGGTTCCTTCTCGCTTCACTTTACTGCTGCTGCACAGACAGCGAGGGGCCTGTGGTTTTCTCCATGCCACTTAGCTGGTGTTTTAATGCAGCCCAAGTCCAGAAGACCCTGAAGCCCTCTCACCTATCGTCAACCATGAACAATGAGAATGAAGAAATCCAGCCCTCGATGAATTTAATCAATTTGTCTATAATTCATCCCTTTACAGAACCGATCAGACCTGGTCTACCTGACATCTGAACCAGCTGTAGCAGTTTTCTCCTTTTCCTTTTTCTTACAGAGAGGTGGTGTTTGTATCTACTAGAGCTTACTGGCTTCTGTTCTATTATTCAAACCTCTCAGACTGCCATAAAAACAGCAGCTGCACAGTTCACACTTTACTAAACACGTCATATGCACTGAATGTACAGGTTATTTGGAAATGCCTCTGCAGTCGTCGTGTTATTCTTAGCTTTTGGAGGATGAAAATATGAAAAAGAAAGGGATGAGAACAGAGTATAGAGAAAGATATTTAAAGAGGCAACTAATAAACTGACTGGACAGTCAGTTCTGTTCAAAAGTCTTTGGCCACCATTAGATTTGTTGTCATAGGAAAATCATAATGACCATAACCCTCTTTCACTAGTTTTAGCAATGGTATAATGACCAAATATGACATATTGTCAAAGTTTGGACCCAAAAAATGCAAACTTGGATTTGTCACTCTATAATATTCCAATAATTTCCACTGAATAGATGGATGGACAAACCGATGTTGGGTGTAACGGGTAAATGGAAAAATTGATGGACAAATACTAAACATTAATCTTTTTGAGCCATTCTTTGACAGAATGATTTGTATGGTTAGAGTTATTGACTGCGTAACCCACTAATGGCCATATATAACATATTGTAAACGACTGGACCCAAAAATGTCAAACTTGGATTCGCAACTTTATAATTCTCCAATAATGTCCACTGTTCTTCTTTCCAGTCTATGTGAGCTTTAGCATATATTGGCCTTTTCACCTTGATCAGCTTCGTAAAAAGTGTTTTCTTGGCTGCTAGTCTTCCAAACCTCATTCCTGATCGAGCTTCTTCAGACTGTAGCAGGACCAACTTGGCATCCCGATGAAGCTTCCAGATCCTGCTACTGTAGCCTACAGATTTTCTGTTTGTATTCCAATAAAGAGACTGAGAAATAACATATGGTCATTATACCATTGCTAAAACAATGGTATATCTAATCTAATGGTGGCCTAAGAGTTTTGGACAGTACTGTAAGTCATGTTGGTGAATATCATAGAATGAGAAACAATATGCAGGTATAAGCTGATAGATGGACTAATGGAGTGTGATTTAAGATGGGATGAATAGGGAATTTAACAGATGGACAGATTTATGGATTCCACAGTTTATGGATGGAACATTAATTGAGATTGAACAGAAGTATATGTGTATACAGTACATAATTGACAGCAGTGCCAGGAGTAATGGGTGGATGATAGATGCACGCAGCACACCCTGAGTATATAAAGTTGAACCTGAATTATGATGTTTAAAGGAAAGAATGAGCTGAACCACATTAATTGTGTTTATTTTTCTTCTCTTTGTAGCGCTTGGCCAACACCAAGGCCCACACGTCTCGCTTTATCAGTGCCAACCTGCCCTGCAACAAGTTCAAGAACCGCCTGGTTAACATCATGCCATACGAGTCCACACGAGTGTGTCTGCAGCCCATCAGAGGGGTGGAGGGGTCCGATTACATCAACGCCAGCTTCATCGACGGTTACAGGTATGTACCATATCCTTGCTCCAGTGCAAACCAGCATTTATTCATCCTATTGTGACTTAACCCTGCCTACAGTTGTTTGCGTTTCAGGCAAATATGGAAACATCCAACAGCATTTAAACCTGTGTTCATTTCTTTTTTTATTATTATTATTTTCTGTACAGGCAGCAGAAGGCGTACATCGCCACACAGGGTCCTCTGGCTGAAACCACAGAAGATTTCTGGAGGATGCTGTGGGAGCACAACTCCACCATTGTGGTGATGCTTACCAAACTGAGAGAGATGGGCAGGGTAAGAGAGGCTCATATCTGTTTAGTTATTCAGTTTACTCAGTGTAGACGTATGGATTAAGGATTAGGTAAAGTAAATTGTGTATTAAGAGCCATTCTCTTTTAACCTCTGCCAATTTGTACTTATTTTTCATGATGAATAAGCCAAGTCAAGTCAGATCTATTTATTTAGCGCTTTTTACAATGGAGCATTGTGTCAAAGCAACTTTACAATTTTAGATTATCTCCTAATATCTACGTCCGGTCCCAAATTGAGCAAGCCTAGGGCGACAGTGGCAAGGAAAAACTCCCTAAGTGCCATGTAATATTCCATCAGTATCCCTTTCATTGATTGTGTGATTCATTCTTCCTTTCATTCAGTCATTCAGTAGTAATAATTATACTACTAATAATAATGCAGTACTATTTAAATCCGTTTTGTCCATGGGCATTTTGCTTAACATTTCATGTGTAAGCAGGAAATAATGACTTAGTAGATTGTGTAAGGGAATGCTCTATACATTAATCCCAAAAATGTAGGTTAATACAAATTAAAATGAACATTCTGCATTAGAGCTGAATATAATTGAGCCTTTATAAATGTGCAGGTTTATTTTCAGTCATTTATTTCTGTCATGTAGAACTGAAATGGAGTTGAAAATGTTGAAATGCAGTTTTAATGCATAAGTTATTTATCATTGCAGACAACCAACAGATGCAATCTGTCTAACAGATCACAGAACACAGTGTATCAGACCGATTATTCAACCCATTATTTGTGTGTTTACAGGAAAAATGCCATCAGTACTGGCCGGCTGAGCGCTCTGCTCGGTATCAGTATTTCGTGGTGGACCCCATGGCCGAGTACAACATGCCTCAGTATATTCTACGAGAGTTCAAAGTCACAGACGCCAGGGTAGGTTTTCCTACATTGTTCATCTTGAAGAAGTTCTGTAAGAAATTCCTTTATCAGAAACTCCATGGTCTTTACAGGAACTTAATTATCCAGAGCTCATTGTTATCCAGAGAGGGATTATTTGTTTGGTTAAATCTGGTTCTTATCGCTTAAGCTTCTCGGAAAACGTACACAATAGAGTCCATGTACTCGGGAGAACCTCAGTGAGTCAGCAGAAATCATGCGGGATGTGATGTCTGATGCGGGTTTCTGGACTGAACATGTCCAGCAGACCTTTGGGACACAGGTTTGAGACTTATGTGGATGTAATGGCCTGAAGATTTGTTTGAAGGCATGTCAAAGGTGCACAAGATATTTAGATTTAAGCAGGCAAACATGCACCAAAAAAAAGCCAGTAAAAGTGCTGAAGGTTTGGTGCCCTAACACTCAATATTTAGTAATACCTTTGTTGACCCTGAGCACTTCAGCATACCGCTGGCTTATCTAAAGGACATCGCTGAGTGTGGTTACATGCACTCAGTAATCAGATAACAGCAGAAAATCCAATCCAAAGGGTTCATGCACTTTCCCTTATGAAAATTCACCAGAAAGAAAACTATGAGTGCTTACTCTGGTACCTCTACCATGGTTTTACCAAAACACAATGGTGTAGTATAGAATTAAGTTATCTAATTAATAATGTATTATTTATTACTATTAATAAGTAAAAATAAATACAGTTATCTAATTAATAACTATTACTATGAACTTATTAATTAGATAACTTGGAGGTTTGGTCCCTTATTGAGTCTTGATCCTCACAAGGACTCTTCGTTTAGGGAGTTTTTCCTTGCCACTGTCGCCCTAGACTTGCTCAATTTGGGATTGGCCATATAAGTTCAAAGATACTCGAAAATTGTAAAGCTGCTTTGAGCCAATGCTCCATTGTGAAAAGCGCCATAGAAAAAAATCTGACTTGACTTGAATTTGACCAGGGGTTTGACGCAGACCTCTATAGGTCAGTAAGATAATTACCTAAGGAGTGCTCGGTCTGTATTTCTGTGCTCTATATGGTCACTTCATCTCAGTTTGAGGTAAAGTTCTGTGATTTCCTCTGAGAGCTGCAGTGTTTGGAGAGCAGGAGTACACCCTGTCAGGTCCTAGCAGTGTGCACTGGAGTAAATAATAGGAAAAATGTAGCTGTCAGCTCAGAAACAAAGACGCTAAGCGCTAATTCCATCAAAGCTCCTGCGTTCGGAGTTCAGCTCCGTAGAAGGACCTGTACGAGCGGCGCCGCCGTGCTTTGCATATCAAGGCTTTGCGCTATCTGTGAAGCACCTCGCACCTTCAGAGCTTCACTCAGGAACATGCTACATCAAAAGAAGTCGTCTCTCTGCCTCCGTGTGGTAATACGATCAGGTGAACGATGACGGATAGGTTTTGTTTCCGCGAGGGAGTCGAGGATTTGGACTCCTCCACATACTGCAAACCTCCATGATGTGATTAGAGGAATGCAGGGGCATCAGGGTGCCATTACTGACAAACCAAGATAGCGGCGGCAGGCTGGTAGATGAGTGTGAGCAAATTAAATACTGTGCCTGCTGTTAGGAATAACATGAATTTTTCCCCCCCAGAAATTGTTGAAAAAAAATATATGGAATGAACTTAACATAAATTTGGAGACCTGGATTATCTGGAATGGTGCCTCGACTTTTGCACACACTAACTTTGGACATGGGTTTGGGCCACGTTAGTGGGTTTTCATGAACAGTGGGGCAAAAAAGTATTTAGTCAATCACTGATTGTGCAAGTTCTCCTACTTAGAAAGATGAGAGAGGTCTGTAATTTTCATCATAGCTACACTTCAACTATGAGAGACAACATGAGAAAAAAAATCCAAGAAATCACATTGTAGGATTTTTAAAGAATTTAATTGTAAATTATGGTGGAAAATAAGTATTTGGTCAATAAATTTGGTTCAACTCAATACTTTGTAACATAACCTTTGTTGGCAATGACAGAGCTCAAACGTTTCCTGTAAGTCTTCACCAGGTTTGCACACACTGTAGCTGGTATTTTGGCCCATTCCTCCATGCAGATCTCCTCTAGAGCAGTGATGTTTTGGGGCAACACGGACTTTCAACTCTCAGGTTGTTTGTTTGGAAGAAATTGACGTTGTGTGCTTTGGACGAAAAGGACCATCCTGACAGTTATCAGAAACAAGTCCAAAAGCCAGGATCTGTCATGGTATGGGGTCGAGTCAGGGCCTTTGGTAAAGATCATTTACACGTCTGTGATGCAGCATTAATGCAGAAAAGTACACTGAGATTTTAGAGCAACATAAGCTGCCTTCAAGACGGCATCTTTTCCGGGGACGTCCCTGTATTTTTCAACAAGACAACGCAAAACCACATGCTGCACACATTACAAAGCCATGGCTGAACAAGCAGTCTGGCTGTCTGCAGTCCTGATTTGTCCTCAAGAGAGAATTTGTGGGGATTTTAGAAACAAAAAATGTGACAACGACGACCCGTGCTGTTACACATCTTAAGACGTGTTTGCAGGAAGAATGGGACAAAATGACACCTGATGCACTAAATCACTTGGTATCCTCTGTGCCAAAGCACCTGTTAAGTCTGGTGAGGAGGAGCGGCAGAATTTTGAATGTGTTGCAGGAATGTTTATTAACACATGAACTGTCCAGACAAAATATGAAAATACCTCAGGTTCATACCATCTGCAGTGAAATAAAATTCAAAGTAGATGTAAGAAACACTGCATTTGTATTTGCATTTTCCATACTGTTCCAACTTCTTTGATTTGGTGCTTTTTTCTTTAGTAGTTCTCCATTCTGTCGTACCACATACAATGACCGAATGACTTCGCTAGCTGACTAGGTTGTTGTTATCCTAACCATTTAGCCACAAGTTAGCTCACGAGCTTTGTGGTTGACATGCATTAGCTAGCTGTCAGACACAGAACATCATCTGGCAAGCTCCAAAATACCTACAAATCACGTACATTTGTATATTTACTCATCTTTTTTCTGGGAGTTAGTAAGTGATGACCAAAATGCCCCCCTGACAAATTTGACAAATGTGTATTTTTTTTTCTTGCTGGAACGCCATTTGTGGTGGATGCAAGAACATCTGTATTCCCTAATGGCAGCAGTGTGATAATATCTGTGCTGTCGAGCTGCAGAGCTGCGTAAAGAACCGTGTAATGGCAAAGACGCACATAAAGCACACTCAACACCAATAAAAACTCAGTACTGATGAAGTGAATTAGCTCTTAGTGTGGAAACAAAGTGTTGTTTGATAAAATGTAATGTACAGCTTTCTGCAGCTTTGTTTTATAGCTACAGTTATCAGTTTTATTATAAATGCTCCATTTCCCCAAAGATAAACTTGGGATCCTTACAATTCTCCTTTTAAAATGAGAACATTTTCCTCTTTTGTGGATTCAAATCAGAGGTGGCAGAAGCACATAAGTTCTACTTGAGTAAAAGTACTGCTACTCTGTTAAAAAAAGACTCAGGTAAAAGTTGAAGTGTGCATGCTACTAAATGTACTTAGAGTAAAAATAGACTTATTGAAAAGCCTTTTTTAACTCAATATGTTAAGTCTTTTATTGAGGATAAGAAGTACAGATCCATGACACTGGAGGTACATCATGGTTTGCACTACAACTACATGAATCTGCAGAAACCATACAAATGTAATTATCATCTTAATGCCAGAAAGAAAAAAAAATAGAACTAAAACCATTTTCAAACATAATCAACCAATATATATATACGATACTTGGGATCTTTTAAGAAATGCTTAGAAATTGCTCATTTCTTGACATGGCAACATTTAAGAAAGCAGTTCCTCTATAATCTCAGAAGAACCTACTCTGCAAGAGCTGCTTGAGAATCGTGGAAGTGCCGCACACATAGCGAGAGCCTATAAAAAGAGATGGAAGCACTGCGATTGCGTGATTTTTGGCGCATGCACCCTCACGGTAGTGGTAATGCGCCACTAACAAACCTAGGATTAGTGCTTCATTAGGTGCCTGACTAGAATTGCCTAAATAGCCTAACAGGTAAGGTACTGGACTATGGACCAGAAGGTCCAGGGTTCAAATCCCACCTCTACCAAGCTGCCGCTGTTGGGTCCTTGAGCAAGGCCCTTAACCCACAATTGCTTGGACTGCACCAATTGTAAGTCGCTCTGGATAAGGGCGTCTGCTAAATGCTGTAAATGTAAATGTAGAGATTTTACCTTTGAAGTGCAAAACAAAGTCAGACATATAAGTTAAAGAAGTAAATAAAGTACAGATATACTTAAGTAAGCACCACCTCTGGTTAAAATAGCAAAAGCTTTCATATAAACTACACAATTTTTTTAGATTCCACCTGTAATGGTAGAATGACCCAGCTATTGGATTAATCTTTATAATGTTAAATCAGATCTAAGCAGCATAGTTCGGTAGTAAGTATTAATGTTGCGTTATTGTGCTGCAGGACGGTCAGTCACGGACGGTAAGGCAGTTCCAGTTCACCGACTGGCCCGAGCAGGGTGTGCCCAAGTCAGGAGAGGGCTTCATCGACTTCATCGGCCAAGTGCACAAAACTAAGGAGCAGTTCGGTCAGGATGGACCAATCACAGTGCACTGCAGGTACACAACACACGCACTCAGCTGCATCAATCATAATTACACAAAAGCCTGCTTATTACTGCTGTTAATCAGGCAGGTTTTGCATGAACAAAGGAAAATGGTTTATCGCATTCTGTCCCATTTTGTCCATTCTCTTTCTTTCTTTCTCGGCCTTTCTCGCTCTGCAGTGCGGGTGTTGGTAGGACGGGAGTCTTCATCACTCTCAGTATTGTCCTCGAGAGGATGAGGTACGAGGGAGTTGTCGACATCTTCCAGACTGTCAAGATGCTGAGGACGCAGAGACCAGCCATGGTACAGACAGAGGTAAGGAAGGATACACTTGTGCAACACACACATATGGTCAATGGACGTTTTATTAGAGATGCCCATCTAGATGCATGCTGGACCTGCTTTGGCCTTCAGAACCATAGCAGTTTGTCGTGAAAGTAGATTCAGGTCTTAAAATCGTTCTCTTGACCCACGCGGACAGGAGAGTCTCTCACAGTTGGCGCAAATTACACTCAGATCCATCGTAAGTTGAATTTATCGTAAATTTTAATTTAAAGTTTAATATATAATCTATATACCATAGCGAGGCGTTCCTTACACGTTACTTACTGACTTGATTTATGCTGCAATCCAGTGTCACGTGTATAATTTCCATACAGGTATGCTCCAATTGTGAGGTGCAGGTGTCTCAAATAATCGAAAGTCATTATGTTGTGCTGGTACGAGTGAATCAGACACAGCAGTGCTGCTGGAGTTTTAAACACAGTTCCCTGACTGTCCGCTTTGTTAGAGCCATTCATTTTATTGCTCCACCTTGTAGATGGAAAGTCAGAGACAGATCTGATCTGTGGTTGCACAGTTTGTGTTAGTCATCCTCCAATTCTTCGTCAGTGCTCACTGGATGCTGGTGGCTGGATATTTTTGGTTGGTGGACTATTGTCAGCCCAGCAGTGACCCTATTTGGGTAGTGGATCATTCTCAGGACTGCAGTGACACTGATGTGGTGGCGTGATTGTTGTTAATGTGTGTTGTGCTGGTATGGGTGGATCAGACACAGCAGTTCTGGAGTTTTTAAACACCTCTGTGTCACTGCTGGGCTGAAAATCGTCCACCAATCAAAAATATCCTTCATTTGCTTCAGCTGTGATGCATATATAAACCCCACCCATGAAGTGAGTTGCAATCATGGGAAAGACAAAGGAGCTTCCACAAAAGCTGAGAGAGGAGATTATTTCATCGCACCTAAAGGGCCTTGGGTATAAGAAGATTTCCGAAGAATATAACATCCCAAGAGACACCACTGGGAGCATTGTAAGGAAGTTTAAAACTTATGAAAAGTTTAATAACCTGCCTTGTCGTGAAAGAAAGCCCAAAATTTCATCAAGGGCCCTTAGCAACTTGGTCAGGACAACTAAGAAAAAACCCCGTGTGAGTGCAAGACACCTACAGGATGACCTGATGAAGGCTGGAACAAGTGTTTCAGTAGCAACTATAAGACGTGCACTGAATAAACGAGGACTTCCTAGATGCCCTCCACTCTTAACCTCTTAAGGAACATCAACAGACCACTTGAATATGCCACGAGGAATTTGGATAAGGCTACAGAGTTTTGGGAGACAGTTCTATGGGCTGATGAAACCAAACTGGAATTTTTTGAACATATGGACCAGCGGTATGTCTGGCGTGCAAAGGGTCAGGCTTATGACCAGAAGAATACCATCCCCGCCGTCAGGCATGGAGGTGGGTCATTGATGAAGTGGGGCTGTTTTTCTGCAGCAGGAACTGGCTATCTTGATTGTGTACCTGAAATCATGGATTCTCAGAAATACCAGGCCATTTTAAAGAGGAAATGATCCCATCTGTTGACAAATTAAACCTTGGCAGTCATTGGACCTTCCAGCAAGACAATGATCCTAAACACACCTCCAAGTCAACCAAAGCTTGGTTTAGAAAAAGATCCTGGAATGTCTTGGAGTGGATTTCTCAGTCACCAGATCTAAACCCTACTGAAGACCTTTGGTGGGATTTAAGGAAGGCAATTGCAGCACGGAAGCCATCAGACATCACTGAACTAGAGGCTTTTGCACGTGAAGAATGGGCCAAGATTCCAACTGAGGTGTAAGAAGCTTGTTAGTACTTTACTGAAAATGTTTCTTGGAAGTTAAAAAAGCTAAAGGATGCTCCACAAAGTATTAAAGCAGGGGGTTGAATAATAGTGCACATGTACGTGTTCTAAAAGTATTTAGTCAGCCACTGATTGTGAAAGTTCTCCTACTTAGAAAGATGAGAGAGGTCTGTAATTTTCATAAAAGGTACACTTCAACTATGAGAGACAACATAAGAAACAAAATCCAGGAAATCACATTGTAGGATTTTTAAAGAATTTAATTGTAAATTATGGTGGAAAATAAGTATTTGGTCACCCACAAACAAGTGTCAAAATGGGTGTATATTTATATATATATATATATATATATAAATATATCATATATATATATATAATATATTATATGATATATATATATAATATATAGATATATATATATATATATATATACACACATTTAGATGTTTAGACACTCCTAGTCCAATCAGCTTCCATATCATTGTAACCTTATGAATATAATATAATAACTCTCTCTTTCTCTGTCTCTTTCAGGATCAGTATCAGTTCTGCTACCGTGCAGGTTTGGAGTATCTGGGAAGCTTCGATCACTATGCAACGTAGGAGTCGTGTTCTTGACCAGGAACGCAGAGGGCCGTCCGGAGGTCACTTCTTCTGAGCCATACAATTCCTGCTTGTGATAAGTACTTCTTAAAACTCCTAGTCCAAGACTCAAGACTCGATTTGTTTGTTGGGTGTGAAAAAAAAAGATAAATAAATCAAAAAAAAAAAATACAAACCTCCTACGAAACACAAATACCAGGTGGACCAAGAACCTCATCATCCCCACCCCCACCCTCGTCCCGTCCCTTTCAAAAGCAGATAACTTCACTCCTGACGAGCAGACGTGTCGTGTAAATCTTGAACGGCCGAAGCGCGGCGTCGGACTCCCCTCGCTTCACGGACACGTCTCGGATTCATGAACACAAAACAAAAAAAGAGAGCGGCGGTGACGCGCTGCGTTCAGAGGGACTCGCATTTTAAAGAGACACAAGACGGATGTCTTCTCATCGACCGGGAAGAATCGCTCGATGAGGAAAAAAAAAAGAAATAATGGACGTATGTAATAGTAATAATAAAACCCTCAATCGTGTCCCGATGTTCGTCCTTCAGTTAGGGGGAGTGTACAAACACCAGACGAATAAAGAAGTTACCAATTTAGTTTTTTAGTACTTTATTACTCAGCTGAGCGGTCTATGTGATTTCTTTTTTTTTTCTTTTTTTTAATCGTGATCACTCGAGTATTAACTCACATTATTTCCATTTTTTTGTTGTATCCTGTATCCTGTTATGTTCTCTCTCTCTCTCTCTCTCTCTCTCGTTTGTTCTTCTCATCTATGGCACTAGCTGTGATCCTGTATCAACCATTCAGATATGGGATCATCATTATCCATGGTCACAATCACGCACGTCTATATTTCGATATTTCGGGGACTCCGTGGAATCAAAAGGGGAGGCACAGTATGAAGTTGCTGCTACAGATAAATCTTAGTTCTTCCATGTTTTAACAGACGAGCCTCCGAGAGAGAGAGAGAGAGAGAGAGAGAGAGAGAGAGAGAGAGAGAGAGAGAGAGAGAGAGAAGAAAAATATACGTATATGGTACATATATAAATAATTCTATAACCAGAATCTCATATATAATGTATATATAGAAATGTTTATAAGAGGATTATGAATTTACAGATAAGTACATCAGAGAGAGTAAAAGCTATATATGATATCTGAGTGTTTCCACGATGAGATTGTGTCTTTTTTGGAGGGAAACGAAGAGACCGTTCACTGGAATGCACATCGGTAGGTTGAACCTAATCGTACTTCAGTAATTCAGTGCATCTTTTTTCTCGTGCAATAAAACAGCCGTATCTACAGGCGACGGGGGGTGCGAGTTCCGTCACGTGATGGCAGAGCGTGTGTCACTGCTCCATCCCTCAACGCAGCGCAGTGTTAATCTCGGACATGTCTCATTGTGTAGGGCAGAGGTGCAGAGACCTTTTCATTTAGAGTGCCTTATATTTATGCCTGTTCTCTTTTTATAATCTTCATTTATCACGTACTGTTCCAAATAGTCCAATATTTATCGATGTATCTCTCTTGATTTTTAGTTCCATTTACATGATATGAGATTATATATGCAAATAAGTCCACGCTTTCTGTTCGGTTTTCTTTTTCGAGGCCTTACGCCGGCTCAGATCGGAAAAGGAAGAAAGAATTCGAGGCACTGTATGATACACACTATAACGTAACTTTATTAATCCAGCAGGACGCGGTGCAATTAAAGCCTCATTCAAACGGGACAAACATTTACGATGAGCTTTACTCACGACTTCTAGCTTCTTCTCAAGACCAAACCGTAGTGGTGGAACAATTTGGGACAGTCTCCGGAGAAAGGGGCGCACAGCACCGAAAGTGCAACTACCATATGTTAGGGATTTATTATTGCACAGTCTTAACAGTGAAACAAATAAAGTACCTGGAGGGCCATAAGGGATGATTTGAACTTGAGGGGTTTGACTTGGGGCGGGGGGAGGGGGTGTCGTTCAGTAAAACTTTGCTAAAATAACAAAACACTTATTGTGTGCTTGAACGAAATGTTTCTTATACAGGTACGTGCCGTTTAACATCCATCCGATCGATGACCTTTTATCAGGTCTTAAAAAGGCTAGGAAAAAAAAATCTGTCTTATATAAATCCAATTCACGTCTGAATGACAGAAAACTGGTACAAGCAAAGCCTTGCAAAACCTGCTGACCAAAAACAGAGTTTCCGCAGTTTTGAAACAAAGTAGCTTTCCACTCGATTTGGTTTTTGGAAAGTGTTTCATGTTTTATAAAAGATCCAAAGATGAGAATTACTGCATTGTACAGTACAGCACTTTACTAAATGCTTTCATGCTGTGCTGTAATTAGTGCCATTGTTTAAAATAAAACTGTGCAAAGTTTCTAAAATAATACGTGACACCATGGTCAAAGAAAATCGTACAATTAATTTATATAGTGCTTTTTAGGGTGGAGCATTGTCTCAAAGCAGCTTTATAAATATCTAGCCACAAAGCCCTAATTGAGCAAGCCTATGGTAGCTATAGCGACGTTCATTTCGGCCATCGTCGTGTTTCACAGAAAATAATTTGAATGTTAAATGGAGCATACCTGTATTTCTTACTTGGATTTCTTTAAATAACAATGCATAGCCATATTTTGTTTGCAGCATTGGGGAGGGGTTCTGAACATTGGGGCTGGGGTTAATTGTCTATCACGGAAGCACATAGCTGAAGACTAACAATGGGGTGGGACTAGAAATCTTTTATTACTCGTTTAAGTACAAAATATATCTAAAATATTGGGGACAGGGTTAGTGCTTATATATTTTCTTACAGTGAAACACTTTATGGGAGAGTCATAGTAAAGTGATTGTCAAAGAGAAGGTTTTTCTTTTACGATATATTTTACTGAAACTCGGATAATACCCAACGAAAATAAAGATGGGTTTCAGTGGTAATAGTGGGAGGGGCACAAGAATGTTTTACACAGTTAGCCATCTTACACTAGATTATGGTTCGTTTCAGGAAAATGTCTGTAACGGTTAAAAGAAAAGTAGGGAGAAAAGTTTGGAGAAGGATTACTATATTTATATCACGATTTCCTTCACCAAAACGCATAAAACAACAATGGGGATTGGTGTCATTGTGGGAGGGTCAGGCAGAAATGCAAAATGTTGAGGGTGGAGTTAGCAGTAATTCTTTATATTTCAACAAAAATATAGGGTTCCAGAAGATATATTTCCAGAAGTTATAAATAAATACTGAAACAGAAAGCGATAATAACAGGGTTAGCCATTCTCCTTCCTTACGATGTTTTTCACCACATGCAAATGAAAGCTAAAGTACGAATGTAAGCGATGTTTTTTTAACGTGTCGTCGAAATCCTTTCGCGATTTCTTTCAACACTCTCAACATCATGACCGAGTTTGCATGAATCGATTTTTGTCAGAGACGGTTTGCATTAATCTTGACAATCTTGTAAAGTGATGGGCCTGCGATCTTATCTTGCATTCTGCAGGGCGTTATATTTGAATTTGTATTCCTATTTTTCGGCGGGGGTTTTTGGATGTGCATTCCAGGTGCTTTCTTTCCCTTTTCTCGTTAGACAGTGCGTTTTATTTTCGTTCTTTGTCATCGACAACTGTCAAGCTACTAAGTGCTATTATTTAGCTTCATGTCGGCGCCACCTACTTTGAGAAATATCATCACTGTCTTGAGTGTCCCTGTTTGTTTTTTTGTTTTGTTTTGTCCCATTTGTTTGAATATGCATGGGAAGCTTGGCAGAGGGCCGACGGAGGCCTGGTAGGAAGAATTGCACTTTCTCTGTCTTTGTACTATGCACTGCCCTATTGATTCTATACCCAATAATGTATTACTTGAACGCATCTGTACGGCTTCTCCTTCAGCATTCACTTTGTGTCTATGTAAATAACACAAACCGGGGGGTATAAGGTGTCAATTCAAAAAAAAAAAAAAGACAAAAAAGAATGAGTCTGTGGCAAAAAGAGCATCCGTTCTGGTGCCATAGAATCTCCAGCAGGAGATTTTCTGTTTTCCGTCTCCGTCATCAGTTTTGTGGCATTGCCATTCAAGACTGGAGTGTCATACAGAACCAACGTGGTGTTCTCTGCTCTCTCTCTCTCTCTACACCCTGATCTTTCTCAACCTATCTCACATTTGGATGCATAGATTCAAATAAATTAATTGAATTGTAAAGAAAAAAAAATAGCTTGTTAAAAAGAATCATAAAAAAAAATTTACCTCTGGTTGGTTGTATGTGTAATTTCTGTTTTTTTTTTTTTGTTTTTTAATTTGTTTCTTTTGTTTTCTTTCTGAATGAATGGAGTGCCCTTTATTTTCTTACTTATGTTACATCGGTGGCAGAAGACGTCTGTATGATGAGCAGATCTTTACCGACTCAAGATCCATTTGTTATAAATGAATTCTATTAAAAAATGTAAGTGTTATGAACCACAGTGTCCATTCTTTTCTACAGTCTTCATGGTTCTGTTGTGTTATCCGGCTCAAAACAGTCCGATCAAAAAGCAGGCAGTCTGATATAGAGCTGATAAACAGAGTGCAGCCTAATCTACACTTTCTCTGGTTTTACTGTTTCTAGGTACTGTATGTAGCCGCTTGATCAGGAATGGTCTTTTTGGAAGGGTCGCAGCCAAGAGACCACTTTTTCAGACGGAGAACAGGATGGAAAAGCTAAGATATGCTAAAGCTCACGAAGACTGAAATGAAGATCAGACCTCCTTGTGCCTTCAGAGCTTCCCTCGTTACTCGTTGCATAGGTTCAACAAGGTACTAGAAACATTTCTCAGAGATTTTGGCTCATATTGTCATGAGAGCATCACACAGTTGCTGCAGATTTGTCTGCTGCACTTGTAAATGATGTGAATCTCCTGTTCCACCACATCCAAAAGGTGCTCTATTGGATTGAGATCTGGTTTGTTTGAATACAGTGTTCAAGAATCCAGTTTGAAATGATTTGAGCTTTGTGACATGGAGCGTTATCCTTCTGGAAGTAGCCATCAGAAGATGGTACGCTGTGGTCATAAACTGGTGCACAAGGTCAGCAACAATACTAAGATAGGCTGTGGTGTTTAAATGATGCTCGGTTGGTGTTAAGGCACCCAAAATGTGCCAAGAAAATATTAGACCACCAGCAGCCTGAACTGTTGATACAAGGCAGGATGGAGCCATGCTTTCATGTTGTTTATACCAAATTCTGACCCGACCATAGAAATGTCGCAGCAGAAATCAAGACACATCAGACCAAGCAATGTTTTTCCAGTCGTCTGTTGTCCAGTTTTGGTGAGCGTGTGTGAATTGTAGTGTCGGTTTCCTGTTTTTAGCTGACAGGAGTGGCAACCGGTGTGGTCTTCTGCTGCTATAGTCCATCTGCACCAAAGTTGGATGTTTTTTACATTCAGAAATGCTCTTCTGCATACTTTAGTTGTAACAAATGGTTATCTGAGTTACTGTTACCTTCAGCAAGTCTGCATTCTCCTCTGACCTCTGAAATCAATCAGGCATTTTCACCCAGAGAACTGCCCTGACTGGATATGTGCTCTTTTTCAGACCATTCTCTGTAAACCCTACAGATGACGCTGCTTGTGCAAATCCCAGTAGATCAGCGGTTTCAGAAATAAGCACCAGCAACCATGATACGTTCAACATCACTTAAATCACCTTTCCCCACTCTGATGTTCGGTTTGAACCTAAATGCACTGGGTTGCTGCCGTCTGATTGGCTGATTAGGTTTTTGCATTACGAAGCAGTTGAACAGGTGGACCTAAAGTGGCCGATGGGTGCATATAGTATCTGGCCTGGCCCATAAGAGCGAACTCCAGAAATATAAATCCTACTCACAAGCACAAAATGAAAAAGCAATTACTTCTAGCATGCACAGCATCTTTTATTGGAGCACCGACCGTCATAACTGGATGGAAATCCGCTCAGGCCACGCAGTGCTGAGGCAGCTCATAGCACACGGCGCGTTCGACCTCTCAACCTGCTGCATCAATTTCTTGGAGATGATGATGGTGACAAATCCATCAGCTAATCAAAAAGAAACAGCCAGAGCAGCAGAAAGCGAATGTTGTTATGCTCCGACTGTTTCCCCGAGAGACCTGGACAAAACAAATCCATTATAGCCAAGTGAACACTTCAGCTCTAACCGAACAGGTCGAACCCATGAGTGGCTCGGACTAAAAGAAGTCGAGCAGCGAGGAACTCCATTACACACTGTTAATGAGAAATGTGGAATACACAAAGATACCGAACGCAACACAGAATATAGAGAATGTAGAGCGATATAGTACGACATCTACTTAGATTTACAGCAGATGCTGTAGATAGATATACTGGTCCTTCTCAAAAAATGTGCATATTGTGATAAAGTTTATTCTTTTCCGTAATGTAATGATAAAAATTAAACTTTCATATATTTTAGATTCATTGCACACCAACTGAAATATTTCAAGTCTTTTATTGTTTTAATACTGATGATTTTTGGCATACAAAGCTTCATGAAAAAAAACCCAAAATTCCTCAAAATTCCCCCCCAAAAATCTCACAAAATTAGCATATTTCATCCGACCAATAAAAAGAAAAAAAAAGTGTTTTTAAACATGACAAAAAAAAGTCAACCTTCAGATTATTATGTTCAGTTATGCACTCAATACTTGGTCAGGGAATCCTTTGCAGAAATGACTGACTTCAATGAGGCGTGGCATGGAGGCAATCAGCAGCCTGTGGCACAACTGCTGAGGTGTTAATGGAGGCCCCAGGATGCTTCGGTAGCGGCCTTAAGTTAAGCTCATCCAGAGTGTTGGGTTGTCTTGCGGTCTCTCTCTCACTTTTCTCTTTTCACAAATATCCATCACAAGATTCTCTATTGGGTTTCAGGTCAGGAGAGTTGGCAGGCCCAATTGAGCCCAGTAATTACCCTGGTCAGTAAACCCATGTACCAGTGGTTTTGGCACTGTGAGCAGAATGCCAGGCCGTGCTTAAAAAAATGAACTCTTAATCTCCATTAAAGCTCTTCTGCAGATGGAAAGCAATGAAGTGGCTCCAAAAAATCTCCTGATAGCTAGATGCATTGGACACCGGCCCTTGATAAAAACACAGTAGTGGACCAAACACCAGCAGCTGCAGCTGACATGGCACCCCAGAACCAATCACTGACTGTGGGTACTTGACACTGGACTTCAGACATTTTGGCATTTCCTTCTTCCCCAGTCTTCTTCCAGACTCTGGCACCTTAATTTCCGAATATGACATGCAAAAAAATTGCTTTTCCATCCGAAAAACGAAAAAAAAGAAAAAAGTACCTTTGGACACTGAGCAACAGTCCAGTGCTCCTTCTCTGTTAGCCCAGGTGAGGCGCTTCTCTCTTCTGCTTGTCTTGGCCTGCCGTGTTTCCTGGTCAAAAGTGGCGCCTTTGACCTGGGGGAATGCAGCACCTGTAGCCCATTTCCTGCAACACGCCCTGTGCACGGTGGCTTCTGGAAATTCGGCCCTTTCTCCACAATCCTCCTCAGGGTCTGGTCCCCCACCTCTTTTCTTGTGCAGCGTTTTTCTGCCACACCTTTTTCCTTCCCACAGACTTCCCCCCCCTTTCTTCCCCCCTCCTTTTTCTCCCCCCCTCCCTTTGCCCCCCTTTTTCCTTCTTCAACCACTTTTGTTTTTATTTTTTCACTTTTTTTTTTTTTTTTTTCTTTTTTTTTTGTTTTTTCGCTTTTTTTTTTTTGTTTCCTTCCCACCGACCCTTTCCCCAATGGAGGTGCCTTTGATACATGCACTCTAAGCCAACTCTGGAAACAGCCCTATTCTTCCTGTTTTTTTCCAGAAATTTCTTTCTGTGTCTAATTTACCCTCTTCCTCCTCCTTTTGAGGGTGGGCCATAGATGGATGGCTTCTGGACAGCATTCAGGTTGGCAGTCCCTTATAAACCAATGGATTGCGGTTTTTAGAAGTAATTGAACCCCCAGGCCTTGGTGTTTTTTCAAAAGCCTCAGGAATCTTTTGCCAGGTGTTTTTAGGTTAAATTAAAATTTTTAATTTTAATTTAATTTAATATTAATATTCATAATAATTTTAATAATTTTTCACTAATTTATTCACTCCTCAGGAATCTTTTGCAAGGTGTTTTAGGGTTAATTCGTTGATTCAAGATGATTAGTGTTAATAGCTCGTTTTAGAGATGAGAAACCTTTTCCATGATATATGATAATTTTGGTGAGATTTAGCTTTTGGGAGAAGGGAAGATTTTGGTTTTCATGGAGCTGTATATACCAAAAATCCATCAGTTTATTAAAACAATAAAAAGACCTTGAAAATATTTCAGTTGGTGGTGCTGCAATGAACTCTAAAATATATGAAAGGTTTTTAATTTTTATCATTACATTACGGAAAAGAAAATTTAAACTTTATCACAATGCTATATTGCTAATTTTTTTAGAAAGGACCAGTAACCAGTTTCGTGAAGTGGTGTGAAGAAGTGTTTGTTAGTGATTTTTTTTTTTTTTTCGCATGGTTTGTAAAACTTAAAGTTGTTTTCGGAAACATCAAAACAATTTTAAAATATTAGTCAAAGACGAAACGCAAACGTAAACAACAAAAATGCAGTTTTTAAGTGAAAGGTGGTTTTATATTAAGGGAGAAAAAAACATCCCAAACCCTAGATGGGCCCTGTGTGGAAAGGTGATTGCCCCTCGCACCCCACCACCCCCAACACCCACAACCCCCACCCCCAACCACCACCCCCAACCCCCAACCCCCCACCCCCCAAACCCCCACCCCCAACCCCCACCCCCAACCCCAACTCCCACCCCCAACCCCAACTCATCCAAGAGCTCACACAAGACCCCACAACAACATCCAAAGAACTGCAGACCTCACTTGGCTCAGTTAAGGTAAGTGTTCATGCCTCCACCATAAGAAAGAGACTTGGCAAAAATGGCCTGCATGGCAAAGTTCCAAGATAAAAACCACTGCTGAGCAAAAAGAACATTAAAGCCAGTCTCAATTTCTCCAAACCTATCTTGATGATCCCCAAGACTTTTGGGAAAACATTCTGTGGACTGACGAGAAAACTGGTGGTGGCCCCACCAGTTATTAGGTTTAGGGGGCAATCACTTTTTCACACAGGGCCATTTAGGTTTGGATTTTTTACTCACTTAGTTACAAACACCTTCATTTAAAAACTGCATTTTGTGTTCACTTGTGTTGTCTTTGAATAATATTTAAATTGGTTTGATGTTCCGAAACACTTAAGTTTTACAAACATGCAAAAAAATAGGAAATATATACTTTTTTTTTTGTACTGATTGTGTTGAAAAACATTTAGTGCGCTATATTGTATGCAGGTCTGTTTCCCAAATAGCTCAGTATTCTTTACACAGATGTGGCACAAAGTACACAAGATCTTTACTTAAGTAATGGTACTACTAATCTGTTTTAAAAAACACTCAAGTAACAACTGAAGTATGGCTTATATATTTTACTCAAGTCGAAGTATAAACGTACATGCTTCTACATGTACCTAAAGTAAAAGAATTTCTTTAAAGAGCTTTCTGAACTCAATCGATGAAACAGGAGGTCTTTTAATGAGGGCAAGAGGAACAGATCCATGACACTTATCGAATGTGCAAAAATCACTCAAAGGACATTATCATATTTAGCGGGTCAGTTGAGCAGTTGTATCTGTGCTTATAGGGAAAAGGAAGCTGCCTCCCAAACAACTCCCTATTCCACATGTAGTCCACTAGTAAGATTGTCCTGTAAATGATTTCCTATCATCTACAGCAGTGAGAGAAAGATGGACGGGCTTTATGAAATATCACCTGCAGGATGAGCTGATGACTGGAATCAGGTATGTGCGATCGGGACAGTCTGAGCTATGCAGTCTGACACCACGGCTCTGCCTTTTTAGGACGTGTTCAAGAGTTTAACTTGTGAGGAGGAACACATGACCTAAGATGAGACAGCACAGGGTCTGGAGGCAGAGATAGAGAAGAAGTGAAAGGAGCAACAGCAGGAGTGTTAGAGGAAGAGGAGAGACAGAAGGTGCAGAGTGGAGGAGGGAAAGATGATGAGGCATGATTGACGTGAAGCCATAGACATCGGTAACGTCTCTCACACACACATTACCTGGAGAAGTCTGACTGATGAGACAAGTGAGACGCATGGCTGAGCGATGGGATAGAAAAACAACAGGAAGTTCTGCAGAGGAAAATGAGAGGATTTAAATGACTATTTTGTATAGCAGTGTGACTCACTATGCAAATGTAACTTGGTGTAGCCCATGTTTACTCAATTTATTCCACTTGGAGATTGTTTCTCAAAAAGGTTTCGACAATGTGGTTACCGATACCATCTCCTGAACCTGACCTATGTATCTGAAACTGAAAGAGAAATTAATGTTTAACATGCAAATTTAGAATCGCTGGTATAATCTGACACAAACGCTGTAGCGTATTTGAGTTGTTCTGTGTCTGCGTGTTGAGTTGGGTTATTCTGGCTACTGCGCATGCGCATCCCGCCACTACAAAAGGGCACTTGCCGCCCCACTCTCCGACATTTACTAATATGTCGATTCTAATGATGGGGTGGGACTTCTGTACTACAGTCCCATTCATATTTCATCCAGTGCCCAGTCTTCTCCTTATATGAGGTCTCTGATAACAGATGGGCTGAACATCATATGGCGTTACAAGTTTAAAGTAAGATTACAGCACCACCTATTGACGGTCTGAAACATTGCGGCTTAGGAGGGTAGAATTTAATTGCTGGCAAGACATTTGTCACATTTTAAGCTTGACGAGAGGCAAGGTTGTCAGCTTTTTGAGGTAAAGTGCATGGAGGGAAATCCGTCTTGCAATCACAGGTGATGAGAGAAGAGGTTGGCAAGATAACGTGGGGCGAGATAATGAGGTTAGACTGTTTTTTACCTACATCAGATCCTAACCAGATTTTAGTTTCCCAGTTAATAACTTGGATTTGTATAACTGTTGTATGACTCTAAAATATTTTCGATTATGATAATTGTTTTAGGAATCAGTTTGAGGTGATGTTAGAATATGATTGTTTCTCTAGCACGTGTTTTGTTCTCACTGATTCTTTTGCGCACCGATATCAAAGCCTGTATGTAGAAATCTTAGTATCCAGACTGATTAGCATGTTTGCCTCCTTTATTACAGCACTGCTTTTTCACTGAGAGAATAAAAAACAGTTTGAACACACCATTTAGAATCCTGTTCCCCAGTCCTGCTTCCAGCAGCAGCCAAATGTTTTCCAGGCTTTCTCTGGTCCCGTTGATGATCTTGCGGTAGTCTGGATCAGCATTACATTTACATTTTACCAATTAGTCATTTGGCAGACGCTTTTATCCAGAGAGATTTACAAAACAGTTGAAGGTGCCAAGACGCAAGTACTGCGATGCACTATTAGTATTCATTACCAGTCGGACCAGAAACTAATGCTACTCTGAGACAAACAAGTTCATGGTGTGACGCCACGGTCACATATGATACGTTGACAAAAAAGAGAGCAGGAACATCAAAAGTGCAAAGAAGAGAAGAGACATTATACGAGGTCTTGTTTGAAGGTGGCAGTCTTCAGACCTCTGCAGAAAAAAGAGAGCCGCAACCGCTCCCTCTGCTTCCATATTAAAGGGTCAGTTTGATATAGCTGTGAAAAGTTCTGGTCCTGGCGCGTAAATGTGCGTTGGCAAGCGTGGACCTGGTGGACGTTATGCTCCATTGTTCCTTCATGCTGCAGCTTGGTGGGTACAGACCAGACCAAGTGTTTAGCGTGATGACTCTAATGAGAGCTGGCGTGAAGAGACGTGTGGCACAGTCTGGCACCGACACACTTCATGATGAGAGTATCAATCATTATAGACAGACGGTTGCTACAGAAATGCCACACAATAGAGGGAACTGAGACGCCTTTACCAAGAGCCAGAGTTAAACTTTACAAGTTTGTTGAATGTTTCTGGTAATATTATAGATGATGGTATGTACAAGTCTGAGATATGTGTCTATACATATATCAAATATTAAATATAAAAATAATAATAATAAGATACATTTATATAGCACCTTGATAGTACCTATACTATATATATATATATATATATACACAGTGGAGGAAATAAGTATTTGATCCCCCACTGACTTTAAAAGTTTTAATACAAAAATAAATAAATAAAATGTCTCAATTTTATGCCAGCTTTATTTTAACAGTGACACAGAATATCAAAAGAAAAACTGAGAAAATTACATGAAATGAGAAATAAAAATTAATTTGATTTGATTGGAGGAAATAAGTATTTGACCCCCTAGTAAAACATCATTTAATACTTGGTGGCAAAACCCTTGTTGGCAAGCACAGCAGTCAAACGTTTCTTATAGTTTTTTATAAGGTTTGCACACACTTCAGGAGTAATTTTGGCCCATTCCTCTCTGCAGATCATCTCCAAATCCTTAAGGTTTTTAGGCATGCATTTGGAAACACGAAGCCTCAGCTCTCTCCATAGATTTTCTATGGAATTGAGGTCAGGAGACTGGATAGGCCACTCCACGACCTTGATATGCTTCTTATGGAGCCACTCCTTTGTTTCCTTGGCTGTATGTTTTGGGTCATTGTTGTGCTGGAAGACCCATCCACGACCCATTTTCAGTGCCCTGGCGGAGGCAAGGAGGTTGTCCAGGACTTTGCGATACATGGCCCCGTTCATCTTCCTGTCGATGCGGTGAAGTAGGCCTGTGCCCTTAGAAGAAAAACACATCCAAAACATAATACTTCCACCACCATGCTTGACGGTGGGGATGGTGTTCTTAGGGTCATATTCTGTATTTTTCTTCCTCCAAACACGTTGAGTTGAGGCCAAAGACCTCAATTTTGGTCTCATCTGACCACAGCACCTTCTCCCAGTCTCTCTCAGAGTCATTAATATGTTCATTGGCAAACTTGAGGCGGGCCTAGACGTGAGCCTTCTTGAGCAGAGGAACCTTGCGTGCACTGCAGGACTTTAAACCATTACGTCTCAGTGTATTACCAATGGTTTTTTTGGAGACTGTGGTCCCAGCTGCCTTGAGATCATTACCCAGCTCCTCTCGTGTAGTTGTCTGATTTTCAGTCTTTCTCATGATCAATGAGATCCCACGAGGTGATATCTTGCATGGAGCTCCAGGCCTGGGTTGATTGATAGTAATGTTGTACTTCTTCCACTTCCGAATAATTGCACCGACAGTTGTCACCTTCTCATCCAACTTCTTACTTATGGCTTTGTAGTCCTTTCCAGCCTTGTGTAGGTCAACAGTTTTGTCCCTGACATCTTTAGACAGCTCTTCAGTCTAGCCCATGGTGGAGATGTTGGAGTGTCCCTGAGTCTGTTGGCAGGTGACCTTTTATACAGGTGACAATTTGGGACAGGTGTCCCTCATGCAGGTAATGACTTCACTGAGATTAGGGTGTGTCAGTGGTCTGTGGGAGCCAACATTAGTCATAGTTTTTAGGGGATCAAATACTTATTTCCCTCAATGAAATGCAAATTATTTTTTATTTAAATATTATTTAATTTTCTAGATTTTCTTTTTGATATTCCATCTCTCACTGTTAAAATGAAGGTACCATAAAAATCATAGACTGTTTAATTATTTGTCAGAGTACAAACTTTCAAAATCAGTGGGGGATCAAATACTTATTTCCTCCACTGTATATACATACAAACACAGTGGGGCAAAAAAAGTATTTAGTCAGCCACTGATTCTGCAAGTTCTCCTACTTAGAAAGATGCGAGAGGTCTGTAATTTTCATCATAGGTACACTTCAACTATGTGTTAGTAAGAATTTGCGTTGTAAGAACTATGTGTTGTAAGAATTTAATTGTAAATCATGGTGGAAAATAAGTATTTAGTCACCCACAAACAAGCAAGTTTTCTGGCTCTCACAGACCTGTAACTTCTTCTTTAAGAAGCTCTTCTGTCCTCCACTCGTTACCTGTATTAATGGCACCTGTTTGACCTCATTATCTGTATAAAAGACACCTTGAGTCCAAACTCAACCATAGCCAAGACCAAAGAGCTGTCAATGGACACCAGGAAGACCTGCACCAGGCTGGGAAGAGTGAATCTACAATAGGCAAGCAGGTTGGTGTGAATAAATCAACTATGGGAGCAAATGGAAGAAAATGGAAGACATACAAGACTATTGATAAGTACAGACCTCTCTCATCTTTCTAAGTAGGAAAACTTGCAGAAACAGTGGCTGACTAAATACTTTTCTGCCACACTGTATGCATGTGTATGTGTATATATATATATATATATGTGTGTGTGTATGTGTGTGTGTGTGTGTGTGTGTGTGTGTGTGTGTGTGTAAAATAAATGATTAATTTCCATTTTTTGTCCACTTCATGTAATCAGGTGATTTTTTTTAGTTCCCATTTATGCAGAAATACGGAAAATATGCCCCCTGTGCTGCTGGATAGGCCCCGGCTCCAAGCAACACGCTGAGTTCATCCTCCCTGACACATGCACTGTTGTTCCAGTTTAAATGTCCCCGTGTGCAGAAGCCACTCTGTACACAAACGCCAGTGATTCATTGTGACTAGCAGAGGCTGAGCCCAGATGGCAGGGTTTGCCGGGGTTTGGGGATGATTGGTGGCTGCTCTGTGTGAGGGCAATATAGAAGCTACGAGGTAAATATTTAACAAGGAGCTTTCACCAAACACTGAGCTGCCATCAACATTTGTAGAAGTCGAATTGAGGGATTTGGGTGGAAATAACCCCCTCTGAAGCTGCAGATACTGTAACCTGAATATAATAACATGCATAGAATTATTACAATAATCACTGTTAGCTCAGCATTCCTGAAAGACAGGGGGACTGAAGATAGTGGTGCCATAATTTTAATGCTCTGGTTACTGCCTGGAGTTTGGCTTGTTCTTCCTCTTTCCACCCCAAAACCATGCTAATATGTTGGATTGTGTGAGGGTTAGCGATGTCCTGCTTTGTCCAGTGTTAATTCCCATTTCTGGTTTTGCCAGCTTCTCTGTTTGCTGACTGGCAAAGCTCTCAGAAGACAAATCTTGGCTGTTTTGACTCTGGAATTTGTCTGGTTGCAACAGTAATTATTCATAAATTTATCTCACAACAAGAAAAAATCTGATTCAGATCTCTCCTTTGATGCATATGTTAGCAACGTTACTAGAATTGCTTTCGTCCAACGATGTAATATTAATATACTTAGAAAGATAATAAATAGTATGTATAATAAAGATAATACATATAATTATGTAGAGAATAGTTGGACGTCACTCTGGAGACTTTCTGTTATATACTGTAAGTTTAAATGCAGTCTTGGTTAGAGCTGATTGATACTAGTTCAGTCTGGTTTGGTGTCTGGTTTCTGCTGATTTATGTTGATTTATTGGTCTGGTTCTGGCCAATGATTGTCTGGTTTCTGATCAGTGCTGGTTAATGCACTCTTTCTTCATCTTAAACCCAAACAGAAAAAAAATGCAGTGTCAGAGATTATTTTGGGTCAGAGAAAAGATCAGTTTTGCCCTGGGCTGCAAATCCAAAATGGAAGTCAACAGTGTGTTTAAACGGCTTCAAACACCCCCTCCTGCCACCCTCTCTTGGTTGGGCTCAGACTTTCTTGTCACATTTCTTTTTCTTATCTCTGCTAATTCCTCTGCCAGCCCACAGATAAGTTCACTGTGGTTTGAAGGCCTGTCCCAGCTCCTGGGATTCCTCAGTGCTGAAAAAGACAGTTTCAGTCTTTCTTGCCTTTTTCTTCTCATGTGGGACCCGCAGTCCCTCGCTCTGATTTCCGTGGCCTCACTACTGTAAAGCAGAGGGAGAGACCAAAAGAGTGAGCAGGAGACTGGCAGGCAGATGATGCTAGAGAATGAGCGAAGAAGCGAATTGACGAGAGAGGTTGAGTAACAGTTGGGGAGAAAGAATTGGTGCTTTTCACTTCATTGAGTGCAGTGTCTTTTGGTTCAGTGGAGATGAGACGGTTCAGAAATGCTCTCTCTCTCTCTCTCTCTCTCTCTCTCTCTCTCTCTCTCTCACCCTGTCTGTAGGCTGATAAGCTTCACTGTGAGACTTTCTGACTTTCAATAAACTTTTCTTCAATCTGTCTGCCTCTGAATGCACAGCTTGGGCAGCTCCTACATGAAGTGCTGCTATTCACACTCAGACTGACGGAGCTTAAGTAATGCATCTGTACAGTTTAAAAAGTGCACGTTTCATAATATCTCTAGATGAAGTAACTGATTTTTGTGACACTTGCGCTCTTAAAGTCTGAAAAATCTTCAGAAATAGAAGAAAATGAGTGCTAATGAAAGCCAGTCTTTTGGGGACTCTTGTTATCATGAGGAACAACCTTGTAGGTGCTGGCAGTGGTCTGATGCTAAATGAGTGGTTTTGGAGGGTTGGGAGGCTTCATTTCCAGGTGCTCAACGATTTACAGTGGGGTTACGTTCAGACAAACCCATCGCAAGTTTTATTGTCGGTTGTATGGTAAACCGAGGAGTTTAATAGATACTGTATACATCACAGCATTGCATATATTAAACATGCTTAAACCCGTACATTAAACTCCAGTTGGGAAAAATCATGATCACAAAGCCTATTTGATAATACAGTCTTGAATATCTCATGTAAATTTCTCAATAAAGTATTGAAAGTGAAATAAAAGTCCATTAGTCAGCTGGATGCTGCCTGGACGCACAGCATTGGGGGGAGAATATCACACTGTGTATCGCTTCTCCAGGAAAAAAAAAAAAACTAAATTCAGAATATGGTTTCTGCTAAATGTCCGCTTATATGTATCATTGGATTCCCATCATAAGCTGAACAATCGTAACCCAGGGAGCACCAGTACTTTGAACTGTTCGTCAGTGCTAAAGTCTCAACCTTCCTTCTGGCTCTGAGGCCTCTAAGGACTCCATCTTCCAGAATCCTCTGGGAGGTCACATGACTCTGACTCTCCACCATGCTCCAATCGCCATTCAGCTTCTCATGATACTAAGTTGTATCACCTGATGTCCTGCTTTGACCAGTGTTAATTCCTATTTCTGGTTTTGCCAGCTTCTCTATGTACTGACTGGCAGAGGAGTGAGTGCTCAAAACACTAATCTTCTTTTAAACACACAGCATTTTGTCCATTTTGATTCTGGAATTTGACTAGGTGTAACAGTAAGTCATTGCACAGCAAGATAAAAATTTGATTCAGATCTCTCCTTTGATGCACACGTTAGCAACATTAATTGCATTGCTTTCTTCCAACTATGTAATATTACTATACTTAGAAATATACTCTTTTATAGATGTAGAGACATTGGTTCATGGCTTTATAACCTCTAGGTTGGATTCCTGTAACACACTACTTACGAGTTAGTATAAAACCTGGGGTTTTAGTTAAGTTCTTTGTGAAGTATTGCATTTTGAGCTACTTATTTCTAGTCTTGCTGTTTATGGATCTGACTTCTTTTTGTATTTTGGAAATTTCCCATTTTGCCTTTGCTCTTTGGACTATGTTTCAAGATTCAAGAAGTTCTCCCACTAGAAAGATGAGAGAGG
Organism: Ancistrus triradiatus; assembly: GCA_025084515.1. Lineage (NCBI taxonomy): Eukaryota > Metazoa > Chordata > Actinopteri > Siluriformes > Loricariidae > Ancistrus > Ancistrus triradiatus. Next base: position 56,017 of record JAJAGP010000214.1, on the reverse strand, counting down.
TCTGTAAATTTCATCATAGGTACACTTCAGCTATGAGAGACAAAATGAGAAAAAAATCCAGGAAATCACATTGTAGGATTTTTAAAGAATTTAATTGTAAATCATGGTGGAAAATAAGTACTTGGTCACCCATAAACAAGCAAGATTTCTGGCTCTCACAGACCTGTAACTTCTTCTTTAAGAAGCTCTTCTGTCCTCCAATGGTTATCTGTATTAATGGCACCTGTTTGACCTCGTTATCTGTATAAAAGACACCTGTCCACAGCCTCAAACAGTCAGACTCCAAACTCAACCATGGCCAAGACCAAAGAGCTGTCAATGGACACAAGGAAGAAAATTGTAGACCTGCAGCAGGGTGGGAAGAGTGAATCTACAATTGGCAAGCAGGTTGGTGTGAATAAATCAACTGTGGGAGCAATTGTAAGAAAATGGGAAGACATACCAAGACCATTGATAGTCTCCCCTGATCTGGGCTCCATGCAAGATCTCATCCCGTGGGGTCAAAATGATCATGAGAACAGTGAGCAAAAATCCCAGAAACTACACGGAGGGACCTTGATGAATGACCTGCAGAGAGCTGGGACCAAAGTAACAAAGGCTGCCATCAGTAACACACTACGCCGAGAGGGACCAGATCCTGCAGTTGCCAGACGTGCCGCCCTGCTTAAGCCAGTACATGTCCAGGCCCGTCTGAAGTTTGCCAGAGAGCATATGGATGATCCAGAAAAGGATTGGGGGAGAATATCATGTGGTCAGATGAAACCAAAATAGAACTTTTTGGTAAAAACTCAACTCTCGTCGTTGTTTGGAAAGGAGAAGAATGCTGAGTTGCACCATACCTACTGTGAAGCATGGGGTTGGAAACATCATGCATTGGGGCTGTTTTTTCTGCAGAGGGGACAGAACGACTGATCCGTGTTTAAGGGAAGAATGAACGGGGCCATGTATGTGAGATTTTAAGCCAAAAAAACCTCCTTCCATCAGTGAGAGCATTGAAGATGGAACATGGCTGGGTCTTCCAGCATGACAATGATCCCAAACACACCGCTCAGGCAAAAAAGGAGTGGCTCCGTAAAAAGCATTTCAAGGTCCTGGAGTGGCCTAGTCAGTCTTCAGACCTCAGCCCCATAGAAAATGTGTGGAGGGAGTTGAAAGTCCGTGTTGCCCCAAAACATCTCTGCTCTAGAGGAGATCTGCATGGAGGAATGGGTCAACAAAGGTTATGTTACAAAGTATTGAGTTGAACTTTTGTTATTGACCAAATACTTATTTTCCACCATAATTTACAATTAAATTCTTAAAAAATCGTACAATGTGATTTCCTGATTTTTTTCCTCATTTTGTCTCTCATAGTTGAAGTGTACCTATGATGAAAATTACAGACCTCTTTCATCTTTCCAAGTAGGAGAACTTGCAGAATCAGTGGCTGACTAAATACTTTTTTGTCCCACTGTATGTGTGTGTATGTGTATATATATGTGTGTGTGTGTGTGTGTGTGTGTGTGTGTGTGTGTCGAATAGTGGGAGGGATTCTTCAAATTGCAATATGAGTGCAAACAAGATTTAGTGTTAGTTGTCATGTTTGGTAATTTGCACTTTTTACCTGTGCTGATTGTGACCTGTGCCTGTTGCCCATGATTTGGATCATGATTTCACTCATAAAGCCTCTTTCTCCCTTTTTCATCCGCAAACACCTGACTCATTCTTTCCCATTCCACAAAACTGCAGTCTGTCAAATATGCAGACGTTTTACTTGTCGGTCTCATCTTGGATATGGAAATATTATGGAAATGTCTATATATAAATCAGATTGCAACAAAATGAGCGCAAATTTTGTACTTATGCGACATGATCACTAAAAGTGTTCGTCATGAGCTTTCCATGAAAGCATGGATCCATCCTGCCTTGTGTTAACGGTTCAGGCTGCGGGTGGTGTGGTGGTACAGGACATTCGCATCATGGATGTGGACTAAACATGTAAATTATTATGGATTTCTTATGAAAAAAAAAATGTAAGGCCTAGATGGGATATGGAGTGACGGAACAATGTTAAAAAAGATTTCTGAAGGATTTTAATCATTGTATTTATTTGTGGAGTGTAATATTAGAGGCCAGGGACAGCCACCACATATGTAGCTTTTAGTAATGTTTTAAATTATATACCTTAACTTTGCAATTGCATCACCATGCAGGACACTGCTTAATTATAAAAGGTTTCTTACAGCTATTATATTAATTATCTGTACGTGTATGGGGATGTCCTGGGGACGGAGATGGCACCCGTTCGGTGGAATGGCTCATTTATTAATGCACTGCTATTAGTTTTTGTATTTCTGATTAAATCATTTGAAAGATCTCACTTTTCATCCGCGCGGTGAATGACTGATTCCGTTCCTCTATTTGCCTGAGGTGTTTATTTTATCGATCTCCTTAACCTGATAAATCTGAAGGCATGAGAACTGAAACACATCTGTACGTGAGAGGAACCACAGATCGATAGAGTGTTGAGATAGTGTCTTGCGCAGGGTTTACCGACGTTTCGGCGTCTCTTATTTAATGTAACATCCACCCATTTGTCTGGCTCTTCCTTTAGCCTGCTTCCATTAGCTCTCATTTCTGCTGGCATCACTGCTCTTTGCGATTTACTCTGTATTCAGGACTGGAATGTGGCCCCTCCATGAACTGGACTTTGGGATGGCGATGATTTTCGCCCGCCAACGAACAGACCGTGATTATCTTTAATGACGCATGAATTCTATTAAAACTTTCATGGCGCACTCAGTGGCACGGGGCATTGTAATAACGCTGTGGCATGTGTGTGAGAGACAAAGAATAAGAATAACTTGGCGTTTCTCAATACACAGGCACGTTAAATTGATATTGCGGTCTTTTCGAACCCAGACTGTTCCTAAAACACCAGCTCACATTCTTCATTCATACAAATAACACGGAGATGGGATGATATTTGTAATGAAAGGGTATGAGAAAGGATTTCAGACATGCATTGTATGGGCAAAAGTATGTAGACAGTGCGTTTGTTTGGTCTTATTCTGGACTTTCTCAGGCAGACCCATTGCTAACACATTCACACAAATGTCTTGGCACCCCTGGTCTAATGATTTAGATTTTTCCACATGTAAAGACGTTATACAAAGAATAAAACTACCAAAAAGGACATTTCTACAAATTGTAATGATCCAGTAACAAATTAGATAAAGACCTTACAAAAACACTAGTGGACCATCAGGAAAAGTGGCAAGACGTTTATGTTTTCTTCTTTAAATTGTGTGCATTGCAGTTAACTCCTCTGTTAATGATAATCCCGTGTTTGGAACTGTTTTCTACATTTCGCACCAAGCCCCCGATCTGAGCGGTTTGGGCACAAGCGTTTGACATACGAGGAGTTGATAGAAAAATATACAGCTTGGGAAAGCTCCATTCATAATGGCAAAACATCTGGCCGCCTCTGGGAAAAGAGAAGTGTGAGGGAAGGAAAACAGTGAGGTTCATCGAGAAAGGTAGAGAGCAGCTGTGAGAAGAGACGGCGTAGGTGCAGAGAGCGCTGAATGCTTTTCTAAGAGAAGTTGGACTTGATCTATGATGTCATTATTTCATTGACTGCTAGCTAGGTCTGCCATGTGTTAGAACAACCGGCCGACGTGTGTCTTTTCAAAGTTGTGATCACATGGTAACAAGGCAAGAAAAAAACAAACGGCTTTGCCAACAACAACGTAAAGATTAGACCCAAAGGACTAATGTGGAATTATCAAATAAATAAGGTTACAATGGAAAGTCGGTGACTATTGAATGTTTGAGTGAAACCAGCGGTTCAGGAGTAAGGTTTACATTGATAATGGTTAAATTCACATATACTACGGATGGTCAGATGCATTGAATTTTCTATAGTGCAGGACATCTCTATAACCCACACCTTCTACATCCTTCATTCTGCTCTTATTACCTGGAACACTTGGGTTTTGGAGATTTTTGAAGTTTTTCCAGCCTCATGTGTGAATAATTGTTTGTGTTACATATGGATGTGACAGTTACACTTGTTGGTCTTTTAGTAGTTGTCACTTCTATGAAGCTTAGATCACTTTTTCTGGAATCCAGATTCCCCAGATTGCACATTTCAGCTGTATTATAACTGCAGGACAGTAAACATTTGTTTAGAAGCAGTAGAATGCTGCTAATTTCATCCCAACCAACCTGACTCTTCCTCCAGGACCATGGTGCAACGTTTAACGAGTATGGTACATGACAACCAGGTGATTAGTGCAAAAGTAGTACCCAGAATAACTCGCAAATTCTAAGTACTTTCCAATAAATGGACAAGTGGTCAAACGCAGGCCCTTTGTTGACTAGAAGCAATCCTTGCCTGGAAGCAAAGCGATTTTTATTCACAAGCTACGAAACACAGTGGCAGTCCCTGTTTGTCAGTTCCATCATTCAGCCACAGTTCTGAAGAGAACTTCCTGTGAACTGGGATTTTTGCCACTGCTGGTTCAGCTACTTCCTACACACTATGACCTTTGGCACACAAACGCAATCACTCCTTCTTTGACAATCATTAACCTTTACTTTATGACCCATTTTCCACACATCGAACGAGACATTCACTGCACTGTACCACCTCTTCTCAATCTATGAATCCCCTTGCACACCTTGCACGCATTTATAGCTCGATCATCCTTGTCCAACGCCATCTGCAGGAGCCTGAATTTACTACCTCCTTAAACTCATTTTTTGTTCGGTGAGCTTATATGAATAGGAATACATATAATGGATGACTGAATGAATATATATGATTAAATAGATGGATAGATAGATAGATGTGCACATGAAAGGTCGGTATAGAAAGATGGATGGATGCTTGGATGGATGATGAAATTAGGAGCGAGTTACTTTGCATATAAAATAAAAGGAGGTAACTCCTCAGACTCGCGCTCTTTAAATGATTTGCTCTTTATGCCTCAGGGATTTGCTTGGACCACTGAACACCTGATGTGGTTCTGCTGTTTGCGCTTCCTACTCTCAGCCCTCTCAGAGCCTACATGCCTTTCTCCATCTTTTCAGCTCCAATTGATGTTTTGACTCTCATGGGCTGATGAACTCAAGGCCAGTGCAAACAAAGTTGAGACTAGCAAACATGGGTTTGAAGTTGGTTGCACTGTCAGTAAAGCTGATCCCACTTATAGCTCTTTGCTATATTCAATATGAATCTTTATTACTTCTGGTCAGAGTGGTTTGTCTTTGGTTGGGAGGCTTACTGTCACATCTGTGCTACCACCAGCAAACAAACCTGACCGAAAAACTAATGCAGCTCTGAAAACCATGATAGCCTGCCATGTCAAGGAAAACCATCGTCGGCTTTGCCATAAATTCAGCATGGCACAACAGTACAGGCTTTTCACCGGCTGAAATAGCCATAGGGAGAAAATTAAAAGGCCCTTTGGAAAAATTCCCGAGTCAACCGCCTGATCCTGACCATACTGCATCCCCCCGATCCAACGACAACAACAGCTTCTGGAACAAGTGCGAGCTAATGAGGAGAGAGCTCAAAGGAAACAAGCCAGATACTACAATCTGTGTCGGAAGATGGTCAGCTACAGTGAAGGTGATCTAGTGTGGGTGAAAACTCATCATCTGTCATGTGAGGCTGCAAAATGGAAAGGACTAGCAAAATTTGTAAAGCAGTTCAACTCCATGAATTATACTATTGTGTTTCGTAATGATCCTGATCATCCATGTTGAAAACCTTGAAAAATATTTTAGCAGGGACGGAGATGCTGTACAAGCATGCCTGAAAGTTTGTGAACCCTTTACAATTTTCTGTATTTCTGCATAAATATGACCTAAAACATCATCAGATTTTCACACAAGTCCTAAAAGTAGATAAAGAGAACCAGGTTAAACAAAGGAGAAACAAAATATTATACTGGATTATTTGTTTACTGAATAAAATGATCCAATATTACATATTAGTTAGTGTCAAAAGTATGTGAACCTCTGAGATTAGCAGTTCATTTGAAGGTAAAATTAGAGTCAGGTGTTTTCAATCAATGGGATGACAATCAGGTGTGAGTGGGCACCCTGTTTTATTTAAAGAACAGGGATCTATCAAAGTCTGCTCTTTACAACACATGTTTGTGGAAGTGTATCATGGTATGAACAAAGGTGATTTCTGAGGAGCTCAGAAAAAGAGTTGTTGATGCTCATCAGGCTGGAAAAGGTTACAAAACCATCTCTAAAGAGTTTGGACTCCACCAATCCACAGTCAGACAGATTGTGTACAAATGTAGGAAATTCAAGACCATTGTTACCCTCCCCAGGAGTGGTCGACCAACAAAGATCACCCCAAGAACAAGGCGTGTAATAGTTAGCAAGGTCACAAAGGACCCCAGGGTAACTTCTAAGCAACCGAAGGCCTCTCTCACACTGGCTAATGTTCATGTTCATGAGTCCACCATCAGAAGAACACTGAACAACAATGGTGTGCATGGCAGATTCGCAAGCAGAAAGCCACTGCTCTCCAAAAAGAACATGGACGATCACGTGGACGAGCCAGAAGGCTATTGGAAGAATGTTTTGTGGCCAGATGAGACCAAAATAGAACTCTTTGGTTTAAAATAAAAGCATTATGTTTGGGGAAAGGAAAACACTGCATTCCAGCATAAGAACCTTATCCCATCTGTGAAACATAATGGTGGTAGTATCATGGTTTGAGCCTGTTTTGCTGCATCTGGGCAGGACGGCTTGCCATCATTGATGGATGAATGAATTCTGTGAATTCAATGAATTCTGAAATATATCAGAAAATTCTAAACTAAAATGACAGGACATCTGTCCAAGAACTTGATCTCAAGAGAAGGTGGGTCATTCAGCAAGACAACGACCCTAAGCACACAAGTCGTTCTACCAAAGAATGGTTAAAGAAGAATAAAGTTCATGTTTTGGAATGGCCAAGTCAAAGTCCTGACCTTAATCCAATGGAAATGTTGTGGAAGGACCTGAAGCGATCTGCTAATGTGAGGAAACCCACCAACATCCCAGAGCTGAAGCTGTTCTGTATGCAGGAATGGGATAAAATTCCTTCAAGCCGGTGTGCAGGACTGATCAACAGTTTCAAGAAACACCACGGGGTCACACCAGATACTGAAAGCAAAGGTTCACATACTCACTAATATGTAGTATTGGATCATTGTCCTCAATAAATAAATGACGAAGTATAATATTTTTGTCTCATTTGTATAACTGGGTTCTCTTTATCTACTTTCAGGACTTGTGTGAAAATCTGATGATGTTTTAGGTTATATTTATGCAGAAATATAGAAAATTGTAAAGGGTTCTCAGACTTCCAAGCACCACTGTTTAATATACCAAGCACGTTTGTGTACGACCTGTAACTTGCCTGCTTTCCGCTAGGGGGCAAGTCAGAGCTCTCTACCGATTAATTCCAAAGTGGAAGAAAGTTTCAGGTAACAGGTGTTGTTTGGAAACACATGTGCTGCACTCTCTCTGGCACTCACTGTATTCTTTGGAAATTTTCTCCTGGACGATAAACCGTTTGGTTTGACTGCTGCAGTAAGTACACGGTTATTTGTGTAATACATATGAAGCGTTTATTATATGTATAATGTCTGTGTGATGCATAGCGTTCATAGCGGTATATTGATTCAAGTCTATCCTTAGAGAAGGAGTTATGTTTATATCCTTGCGGATGATCGTTTGGAGACCAAGGACTCTCAAGGTGTAAGCAGACTTCGTTCGCTTTAACCTGACGCTCAGCGCTACATCTGCAGTAATGTAACGTCTGACATGGTAGGAAACCGGACTTTTCTCTTATTGTACATTTTAAGCTGCTGTGAAGATGAACACAAACTGCATTACACAATATTTTGGAGCTTCTTTCCATCTGAAAGTGAACTGTGGACGCACTTAAAGAACTGCTGGTGTTGGTGGGCGGTGTCTGAGGTGTTTTGGGTTACACGTGTTAATACAAACCAGGCTGTACTAGTAGTGGCAGTACAGGAGGCAATCCATCTACTAACAAGACGCACAATTCAAGCAAAGATACAAGTAATGTCACTTGCAGTAGCAGGTCCTAAATACACTTCTCAGATACTGAAAATATAAACTGGTCAAATCAAATGTGCATCTGGTCTGTAGCTTCATTCACGTTTAATAACCTGAGTGACTGACGTTTTACGACAGTGTGACATTTTACAGCAGAAAATGAGTTTCTCAATGAAATTTGTATTTATTTTCATACAAGTAAATATGAACAAGTCCATTACCAGCCATAAGACAAAAGGGCTGTTGGTAAAACCCCAACAAAAAGAACTAAACCGAAAGTGGTTCTAGTTGAGCTAGCTTTTTGAATCTATTTTTGTTAGCAGAATAAACCTTTTCTTAAATCCAGTAAATACATTAAGGACCTTGCGTTGTGAGAAAACTATTTCTAGATCTTTCTGACTTTGTTTTTTGAACTGAAAACAGAAACAGGTTGAATAATTCTAATATTCCAACAATGATATCTTAGATGTTTTGACAGCCTCCCCCTGGGTCCTAGGGCGTCTAATTTAATCACGTTGCAGATATGGAGAGACTGGGCGGTTGAAACTAGAGAAACTATTGACAATGTACAGGGTGGGCCATTTATATGGATACACCTAAATAAAATGTGGATGGTTGGTGATATTAACTTCTTGTTTGTGGCACATTAGTATATGGGAGGGGGGAAACTTTTCAAGATGGGTGTTGACCATGGTGGCCATTTTGAAGTCGGCCATTTTGGATCCAACTTTATTATTTCCAATGGGAAGAGGGTCATGTAACACATGAACCTTATTGAGAATTTCACAAGAAAAACAATGGTGTGCTTGGTTTTAACGAAACTATTCTTTCATGAGTTATTTACAAGTTTATGACCACTTATAAAAGGTGTTCAAAGTGCTGCCCATTGTGTTATATTGTCAATGCAACCCTCTTCTCCCACTCTTGACACACTGATAGCAACACCACAGAAGAGGCTTTCAGTATCCGTTTCAGTTCAGATGCTGCACATCTCGTACCTTCACAGCATAGACATTTGCCTTCAGATGACCCCAAAGATAAAAGTCTAAGGGGGTCAGATCGGGAGAGCATTTCTTCTGAGGTGTTGCTATCAGTGTGTCAAGAGTGGGAGAAGAGGGTTGCACTTTACAATTGGATTCCTAAAATAGTTTTCCGCAAACTCAAATAAGTGTTATTTAGGAATGGACGGCTGTAAAGATTAAATCTAAATTAATATGCAGTACTGTGCAAAAGTATTGGACCACCCTTAGATTGGTTGTTTCAGCAATGGTATGAGGACCATATATAACACATTTTCAATGACTGGACGCAAAACCATTTATCGATTCACTTCTCGGTTCATGGTTTATTCTTCAGCCACATCATTTATTGTTGAGATAAACAGTGCTGTGCAAAAGTCATAGGCCACCATTAGATTTGTTGTTTTAGCAATGGTATAATGACCAAATGTAACATCGTTGATGATAGGACCCAAAATATTTCAAACTTATATTTGTCACTCTGTAATTCTTTCTTTCCACTGATCTTCATTATGATCTTTAGCATATCTTGGCCTTTTCACCCTGTTCTCCTTCTGGAAAAGTGGTTTCTTGGCTGCTACTCTTCCAAAAAGATCATAACCTTAATCCTGATCAATCTTCTTCGGACTGTAGAAGGGTCAACTTGGCATCCCGATATAGAACTATCAGATGGTTTATTTTAGTTGTTATCTACGTTGCATCTGCATCGATGGCTGTATTCACGACAGACACAAGGTCAACACACGAGTCATGGGCCAATTTAGAGTGATCCATCAACCTATGCATGCCTTTGGACTGTAGGAGGAAACCCGGAGCACCTGGACACCGGTAGGACATGCGGGGTCAGAATCCAACCAGGGATCTCCGTGGCTTGAGGCGACTGCGCTAACCACTGCACCACCATGCCGCCCCCAAATTAATGAATGGATAGAAATATAATCAAGAAGTGTCCGACCTCCAAAATAGTGGTGCTATGGTATATGGTTATATTCTATCCTAATCTGGAACTCCGGACTCTTCAGGGTTGCATATCCAGCATATATTCAGGGCTGAGCTTCCTGCCAGTTCCACAGATATTGAAACATTGATCATTTTTAAAGCGTCGCATTGAAATCACTCGCTGGCAGTTAAGGTGAGTTTAATTGCAGCGCTCTTAGGAATCGCGACCCTTTTCCGTAGATCTGCAGGCTAATCCGAATATCGCTGAACTGAACGTGAACTGAGTAAGAGGAGAAGGTGGTTCTAATGTAACCTCGTGCAGCGTTTAGTTTGACGGATGAGGTGATAAGCAGTTGAATCAATTCTTGGTTTTTGGTTTCCTGTGCTTCCTGAAGTGAGGAAGTCTTCTCAGTCTGAGAATGTGGAACGACTGCAGGAATGTGCAGGGATGCGAACCAGAGCGAGCACGTCCTCCTGTATCACGGCGAGAACTCTGGGATTTGATCCAAATCGCTACGAGAGCCATAGGTAATGTTTTCATTGGGGAAAATTGGCCTGGCTAGTACATGGCATATTATTCTTCCCCATTTAAGGTCAGGCTGTAAAGTTGAATCCTACTATAGCTTCAGGGAGGGAGGGAGAGATCTGGAAGGAATGAGCACAGTGTATTTAGAGGAAGTGAACCCCAAGTGGTGAAACGGAATCAGTGCTCTTGTGTGAATTCGCATTTCTTTCCGGTTTTATGATGCATTACCTCAGCGCAGGGCTGATTCATAGCAGCACACCTGCAAACACAGACCTACTGTGCCATTCACAGATCTCTCATACACACGCCGGGGATAACGAGCCAAGAAAAGTTTAAGTGATCCAGCTTTCTCCCCAGATGCCACTTCCGATCTGTGCATTTTATTTCTGCCGTCTGTCAGTTTATTTAATTTACTGACACGCGTGTGTCGGTGAATTATTATACTTTGCTATAAAATAGATGGATTTAGATGGACATTTGGATCTATTGCTGCTGGATGCTTGTTAGACTATGTCAAGCCAAGTAAATTATTCTTGCCCCTTCTTTCTTTCTGTAGTTACTGTGTTCATTATGAAGGCTGCTTAAGTTTGATCTTTTTTGTCTAATATTATTCTAAAGTGGTATAAGGTTAGTTATAATTTTTACTAATTTCATTCTTATGTTTATCATCTACGCCACCCAAAGAGGATGGATCCCTTTTTGAGTCTTGGTCCTCCCAAGGTTTCTTCCTCATAACGTTAAGTTTTTCTTGCCACTGCTCAATTTGGGACTGGTCTTAGATATTAGAAGACGATCTAAAATTGTGAAGTTGCTTTGAGACAATGCTCCATTGTTAAAAGTGCTATAGAAATAACTCTGACTTGGCTCAAATTAAGGTTATTGCTGTTTACATGATAGCATCTAGTGCTAGAAAACCCCAGGGGAACTTCTTTATTTAGGTACATGCACTCACCTTCTATACCTGCCAATTTAAATTACAGGGCATAAGGTGGAAACCGCCCCTGGGCAGGGTGAAAGTTCATTGAAGGGCACACACACACTTCATTTGTCGCATGTCTTTGGAATGTGGAAGGAAACTCGGGTGCCTGCAGGAATATCACACAGATGCAGGGAGAACATACAAACACCACACAGGCTGGGTCAGGACTCGAACCTGGGTTTCTGGATAACGCCAGTCAGTGCACCTTAATACATGGTTGCAGGAAAAATGGGATAAAGTAATACTAAAAGACTAAATCGCATGGTATCGAATGGCAACATTACAAATTGGTAAATGCTTCACCGTCCCGCCCGAAAAGCAGGAATGTGTATTTATGAAGAAATTAAATTAAGTTGACCAGACAAAACAAGATAATGTGGGTTCATCCTGTCTTGCCTATTATGTCTTTTCCATACTGTCCCACCTTTTTCTGATTTGGGGTTGCACACCTGTATCTGATGAGAACTGCTCTGCCCTCTCTATTGTTCATCAGTAATCGGTGTTAAATGTATTGAATGTAGTTCTGCTCCAGTGGCGTAAAGCTCAGTTAATGCAAGACGAAGAATGGAGCTGGGACCAGTTAATGTAAGACATGTCAAACAGATATCAAAAACCTAGACAAGCAGAGCCAGATCTGGGTGGCCAAAAATGGGCCAATAAAAGCCAAGAAAAATGCAGGAGTTGTAAAAGGTTCAGACAAAACTGCATGGTTAAGTAGAACTATATTTTTAGTGCGGTGGAATGGAACGAGGAGAGCCCCATCCAAATTCACTGTGGTCTGGAATCGGTCCCATGCTATAGATGAATTTTAAACCTTCCCTGTTTCTATAGATCTCTCTAGATTGTGTTTACAATTCAGAACTGAAATGCTTAGGACGGATACCTTCAGTACTTTTAAAAGATTAGACGGGGCTGAATTTGGTGCCTTGTTTCTTCAGTGGGGGATATTAGCTGTATATTGGTGATATTCTGAATTTGGACGGTTTATTCTTCAGCCACCTCATCATTTATCATTGACATGTACAGTACTGTGCAAAAGTCTTAGTCCACCATTAGATTTGTTGATTTAGCAGGAGTATAATGACCATGTATAACATACTGTCGACGATTTGACCCAAACATTTCAAACTTGCATTCATTACTTCATAATCCTCTTTTCCTACTGATCTTCGTTCCAGTCTTTCTGAGTTTTGTAATATCTTACGCTGTTCCTCTTCCGAACAAGTGGCTTCTTGGTTACTACCCTTCCAAAAAGACCATTCCTGATCAAGTTTCTTCAGACTGTAGAAGGGTCAACTTGGGATCCCGATGATGCTGCTAGATTCTGTTTTTTTTTTTTTAATACTGCACTGAAATTTCCTGTAATTTCCTGTGATTTTCACTTTTCAGTTAGTGTTTTTTGTTTTAAAATCTTCATTTTAAAATGTACTACGTTGCCTCAGTATCAATGCCTGTTCACAACAGGAGCGAAGTTGCATCAATTCTCTGAGCAGATACCGTGGTTACATTTGCAGGAAATCTGACGGGTTAAATAAGGTTTTGCATTAACCTACAGGCAGTGTCAAAATCCAAACTCCTTAATTTTTTTTAAATATTAGAAACTAATCAAACAGTCTTAAATATAACAAACAGCACTCTTCTGCTCTGTAAAAGGATCAATAATTAGGGAATATCAATAGCATCAAGGCTTTATGGTGTGGTGTGAATGGTTGCAAACCCATCACTAATTTAATCGTCATTTCCTTTTACATGTTGATTTATTTACAGTTCAGGTACACACTGTACGTAATAATCAAAAGGTCAGTTTAGAGCGAGTCCTCATGATTCCTCATTTAATTCTATACCAATTATTCATACTCTCTCCACAAGCCTTGTTTATTCAGCATGTCCGCTAATTGCTCTTCACAAAAAAAGACAAGAGTTTTCCGACTGGTCTTCATCTCCAAACTGCGGGGAGCCATTATTCTTCCCGAGGCCCATTTTAGCGCTCGCCGACTGACGTTAATTACAGCACTTAGAGCGCCTTTTAATTACACTCAATTATGCTTCTGGTTTAATAACGACCGGCCTGAGCTGATAGGTAGATTGATAGTCTGATAGATTGGCGAGAACATCCTTTTGTACGCTTTCAAAATTAACGCGGTAATTATGGCGTTTCGGTTTAGGGGGCAGGATGGAAGGGGCAGAGCTCCTGAGCCGCTGCAGAAGGCCGTCAAAGTGAAGGACATGCGCGACAGGTCGACGGGTCTGGGTGGCCGATTTCAATCCCGTTCATCTTATAGCCAAGCAAAACGCAGGAAACCCACAAACGGATGCACAGGAATGCCAGAGAGACCGGAGCTGAAGTGGTTTGGGCTCTGTCCCAAAAGTTAAGATTCATTTCAGATCTCTGAATCTAGAAAATCAGATTTGACTTGTTGTGGTTTTAATTTAGACTGCAGGGAGGCATTTTTCAAAAAGCTGCCCAACAAATCACTTACCTAATGGTTAAGACGTCACAATTCTTGGCCTCAGAAGGGAAATTATGACGAACCGGACTGTATAGGCTATATAGGTTTACAGTTCATTCAGCAAATGATTTATCCAGTGAGACTTACAGATGTGGCAGGAGTCAGTCCAAGCATACAGCCGCGTGTTTCCTGGCAGCCGTCGGATTTAAGCTCGTAACTTTCCGGTCTCTTACGCAAAACTTAAAGCCACTTGGGGCGGAATTACATGAAGAAAGTCCTGAATTTACTTTAAACACTTTAACCCTCTTGCATGAGGATATGTTCATTATGATTTAAAAATGTTATTAATACACATCAATCTCTACTAAACAGTTTGATCCAGAACATAAAGAAATAATTTCTGGCTTGTGTACCCAGGAAGAAATTATATTTCAAAGTGAAACTTTCGCAGTTTGACTAGAAAATATTTCGCAGTTCTATTTAGATTTTTTTTAATTTCATATTATAACTTTACACTTGGTTGATTCTTAACTTTTATAGTTCGACATGTTAGTTCTATTGCCTTTGGATGCTGTAAAACAAAGCCTAAAGAACCTGTATAAAAATGAATGTAAAAATGAGCACGAAGAGAAATCAAAACTTACAGCCTTGTAAATCAATCTTACAGTACTGTACAGATCTCACAACTCCGGTGTGTGTCTTTTGACTCTTTGCCATTTATTGGGCAGTACATTTTCTACCACAGGCACAAAAACAACCCGAGGTTACCTTCTAAATGGTAAATTAATAACACATTTAAGTTTCTTTCATATTTGGCCATTGTCAGTTACCTATATGCTCAAAGTTGAACTGTAAATTCTGTGGTATTATTGAAGGCTATACAAAGGTAAATTTGTTTCATTTGTTTCATAATCATTTTTAAAAATGATTAACCACCTTTGAAATTGGCTGAAATCAAAACGTGATACGATTATATTTCCAAGCTTTACGCATTTGGAAATGAAAAAAGCTGACTGCTCTTAAAATGTATTTAAACAATGTAAAGCTACATTTAGTTTTAAGTTTTTAGTTAGTTTTTACACTAAGTTTGTGTTTTCTTTTAATTATTTTTACACACATACTTAGGTGCTAAGAAGTCACCATGGTACATATGAAGGTTAGTGATAACAGCCAACCAAAAGGAAAATGAGAGCCACCATAGTGCTTAATGTATTTACAATGAACAATAGCTCTTGTATTTTCTCTAATTATTGGTTTGTTTGAGGTTTTTTTTAAAAGTATATCTAGTGTTTTAATATGCAATACAACTCCATTATTCCATCTAATGCCTTATATAATGTGTATTTTGTGGGGGTCTGAAAAGGATTAACTAAATTTTGAATTTATGGGAAAAATTCTCTCTGTACTCGTCATTTTGGCTCTTCTGGAACAAATTAACGATGAGTACTGAGGTACCAATCTTGCGTATTTTGGGTGGTTTGGTTTTTGCTCCATACAGTTTTTGGATTTCAGTTAAAAACGTCCAATTCGTGTTAGTATAAAACCTTCTGATACATAGCATCAGAAGTGTGACCTAAGAGGCTTCTTGCCTGTCACCCTGCCATACAGACCAGCTTTTTGTAAACATGAACTGAGCACCTCATCTTAGCCATGGTTGTTCATGTAAAAAAAACAAGAATAATCCCAAATCCCTTCTCAATTTTGTGCAAGAATAACCAGCTGCTACAAAAAAAAATGTTATTCTTGCTCAGTGAGGGTCTTCCATTAATTAGAAGGGCTCATATCATTTGCAGGATAGGCTGTGAAGGATTAATCAGTGAGTTAAAAAAAGACATTTGTGTTAACAGTCTATGACTTGGATTAAGGTAATATCAGATTGTATGGGTCAATGCTGAAAGCTAGGCTATTTTAAAGGGTTCACAAACTTTTTACCCCTGGCAGCAGTGTGATTTAGCAACATCAGATTTGGGTTACTTTCCAGTGTAATCAGGTACCAAATTTGGGATCAAGGATTAGAAACGATACTGAAGAAGAACCTTCTTAAGATTTTAATGAAGAATTAAATTTTTGGATGCTGAGGGACAATGAGATGTTCTTTGGTTTTTCCTAAAGTCCTATGGTCCCTTTTCCCCATATGCGTTCCCATATCCTGTTTCTCAGTCCAGTGTAAAGCAGGAACACGAACACGACCGCAATCTCTCATAAAATACCTCGTAAACCTAACGTCATCTATGGCGTTCCCACCAGTGTGGACATGCACCATCGAGGGCTTTGTTTGGGCTGAGATGGAGGGTTTCTGAGAAAAGGACGTCCGTACAATGGCTATGAAAATTGCAGGCGAGTTGTAAAAGTGCTGAGTGAGCAGCCATTGTGGTTCAGCGCTGTGCAGCTGCACAAAAGCATATGGGAAGGAAAACTCATAATTCTTAAAGCCAATAGATTCAGCTGTACGAATCAAACCTCAATTTTAATAAAACAGATTCGGGCAATTGAAGGAAAATAAAAGTGAAAAAATAGGGACTTTTCCATGATATATCAAGCTGAAGGTTAAATATTTGGTTTCAGTCTATCTCGAAAAAGCATATGGGGTAAAAAGTAATGATTCTTAAAGCTAAGAAAATAGGGACAGTTTACGCCGTACATCAATCTCTGGGTAAAATATGTACAACCCCAATTCCAATGAAGTTGGGACGTTGTGTAAAACAGAATACAATGATTTGCAAATCCTTTTCAACCCATATTCAGTTGAATACACTACAAAGACAAGATATTTAACGTTCAAACGGATAAACTTGATTGTTTTTTTGCAAATATTCACTCATTTTGAATTTGATGCCTGCAACAGGTTCCACAACAGTTGGGACAGGAGCAACAAAAGACTGGGAAAGTTGAGGAATGCCCAAAAACCACCTGTTTGGAACATTCCACAGGTGAACAGGTCAATTGGAAACAGGTGAGTGTCATGATTGGGTATAAAGGGAGCATCCCCGAAAAGCTCAGTCGTTCACAAGCAAGGATGGGGCGAGGTTCACCTCAAATAGTCCAACAGTTTAAGAACAACGTTTCTCAACGTGCAATTGCAAAGAATTTAGGGACTTCATCATCTACAGTACATAATATCATCAAAAGATTCAGAGAATCTGGAGAAATCTCTACAAGTAAGCGGCAAGGCCGAAAACCAACATTGAACGCCTGTGACCTTCAACTCCTCAAAAAAACTAACATCATTCTGTAACGGATATTACCACATGGGCTCAGGAACACTTCAGAAAACCATTGTCAGTGAACACAGTTTGTCGCTCCATCTACAAGTGCAAGTTAAAACTCTACCATGCAGAGCCAAAGCCATATATCAACAACACCCAGAAACTTCACTGGCTTCTCGGGGCCCGAGCTCATCTGAGATGGACTGACGCAAAGTGGAAAAGTGTCCTGTGGTCTGACGAGTCCACATTTCAAATTGTTTTTGGAAATCATGGACGTTGTGTCATCCGGGCCAAAGAGGAAAAGCACTGTCCGGATTGTTATTAATGCTAAGTTCAAAAGCAGCATCTCTGATGGTATGGGGGTGTGTTAGTGCCCATGGCATGGGTAACTTCCACATCTGTGAAGGCACCATTAATGCTGAACGGTACATACAGGTTTTGAAGCAACATCTGCTGCCATCCAAGCAACGTGTTTTTCTGAGAGACGTCCCTGCTTATTTCAGCAAGACAATGCCAAGCCACATTCTGCACGTTACAGCAGCATGGCTTCATAGTAAAAGAGTGCGGGTACTAGACTGGCATGCCTGCAGTCCAGACCTGTCTCCCACTGAAAATGTGTGCCACATTATAAAGCGCAAAATGCGACAACGGAGACCCTGGACTGTTGAGCAACTGATGTTGTACATCAAGCAAGAATGGGGAAATAATTCCACCTACAAAGCTTCAACAATTAGTGTCCTCAGTTCCCAAACGCTTACTGAGTGTTGTTAAAAGAAATGGTGATGTAACACATGCTCCTGTCCCAACTGTTTGGAACCTGTTGCTGGCATCAAATTCAAAATGAGTGAATATTTGCAAAAAACAATAAAGTTTATCCATTTCAACATTACATATCTTGTTTTTGTAGTGTATTCAATTGAATATGGGTTTAAAAGGATTTGTAAATTACAGTATTCTGTTTTTATTTATGTTGTACACAATGACCCAACTTCATTGAAATTGGGGTTGTAGTTAAAATACCATTTTTTTTTTTTTTCTCTCTGTCTGTCTGTCTCTATCTCATCTCTATCATCATCACTATCCATGACCCCTTTTTAGTTGTTGGGCAGAGGAAAACTTAAAATGTCCTTGCACTTCATGAAGTCCACGATGTCACACAGCCTACTGAGGTTCCCAGGACCTCGACACACTTTGCTGTTACAGGTCTACACCACTGAACGTCCACATTGCGTTCTGTGAAATAGGACACTGACCTGACATCACCAAAGTCACAGTCTTTTTAGGCTACTGTAATATAATATTTCATGGGTATTTTCAGAGCAAAACAATGCATCTGAGATACTGCTGTAACACTTAAGAGGATGGTGTGATGGACCTGATACTTTTGTTTAAGACAAAAATGCATCGATAGACAGTATTAGGAACAAGACAGAAGATCAGCCAGATATAAACCTGTTTATATAGTTATAGGTTAGAGAAAATGTACAGGTAGTGGAGGAACAAACAAAGGAGTACTACTTACAATAGGACACCATTTACAGCTTGGCACAAATAAGCAGCGGAAAGTCATACAAAGAAACACGAGTAACTTGCACAAAAAAGTCTTAGAAAAACCGAGTTTGAACAGTTTATAATCAAGACATGGACTAATGAGCAAGTGAAGACACGACCAGTAAGGACGTTATACACACGAATGGCCGACTTCTGCTCTTAAACTCTAACTCCTGCCTCAGCTCGTGGATCTGCAGTGTTGATTAACTATAATTAATTCTAATTAAGACCTCAGTTGTTGATCAGATAGACGTTAAACAGCGCTTACCTGTACAATGACTGGGGTGAAGTAGTGGTTAAGGTACTGGACTATAGATCAGGGTTCAAGCTCCAGAACTTCCAAGCTGCCATTGTTGGGTCTTTGAGCAAGGCCTGTAACCCAAAATAGCTTGGGTTGTACGGTTTATAAGTCACTCTGGATAAAGGCAACTTCTAAATTAAAATGCAAGTTATACAAATGTTGTGTGTTTAAACATTTAAATGATGAATCACAAATAAAATAGGAAATCAAACCTCATTCTTAGAAGAGAGAGAGCGAGAGAGAGTGAGAGAGAGCGAGAGAGCTCTTGCTCCCTCTCTGTTTTGATGCATCGGAGCATATGAGAGAAAATGATTTTTTTTTAAAAATAATTTCAAGATTAAATTTAAAAAACGCCTCTATCTCTGTCTCTTTGTATGACTCTGTCTGTTATCAGGCACCAGGACTGTGGTGGCCTAGCAGTTAAGGTACTGGCCTGGTTCAAATCCGACCTCTGCCAAGCTGCCAGTGTTGGGTCCTTGAGCAAATCATTTAACCCACGATTGCTGGGAATGTAAGATTGTACCAGTTGTACGTGGCTCTGGATAAGGGTGTCTGCGAAATGGCATTCTCAAAGCAAATAGCCTGGGTTATATAAAAAAAAAAACCCTCCATCTTAATAAAACGGATTTAAAGATGACAAATAAAAATAAAATTGGAAACTTTGCATGATATATCAAGCTGAAGTTTAAGTCTTTGGTTCTCATGAATAATTTTTAACATCCAGCTAAAAGCGAAACATCTGGCTGCATTCACACGCGCACACACACGGGAAAGCTCAGTTCCTGTTAAACGATACCATTCAGCCTTACTTTCAGACGAGAGGGAAAATATGAAATGATGTCACATGAATTATGTCACTGTCAAACCATACCATAATTGCGTTTAATTTTTCAAATCTCTTGACACGTGGCGTTTCCCCTCAGACTCGAGCGTTTAGTAAAGGCATGCATTAATGAGCACGTGAACGTCTGCAGATTGCTTTCCAGAGCGTTTCTGTTTTCTGTGCGCATGAATACAGCAGCACCCGCAGGAAATACTGAAATGCAGGAATTATGAGTCGGTGACTGCAGCATGTGACAGGGATCGCATTTCATAGTAATACTAATGCAAGCTGTTTCTAGCTACGTTCAGTAATACGCTGCATTAAAGCAGCAGCACCTGGGGGGGGGGGGGGGGGGGGGGGGGGGGGGGGGGGTTTCGTGTGTGTGTGTGTGTGTGTGTGTGTGGCTACAAAGAGGTGTGTGTTTATAGATATACAGTTACTGAATGTAGCCCATCTGTTACTCTTTATGTATGATGAGCCTCCTTATAACCCATCAGTCACATTTTTATGGTGGATAAGGTGCAATGGCTGCTCTGGTTGTTCTATTCTATAGGAAAAGGGGTAAAGGGCAGGGGGAGAAATGGCCAAAATATACTGTAACACACCACAAGTTATATCAGAATTTGTCCCCATTTTAAAGATTTAACCCGATAATAAACTTTAATAATACACATTAGGCAGAATTCGCTTTTCCAGGCAAAGCGATACGCAGTAGTGATACTCTCACATCCTAATGAGGAAATCAGGAGGGCTTGAAATAGGGTGGTGAGGGCCCGGTGAGAGTGAGGGAGCTGGGAAACGTAGTGAGACAAAGGCATGGGTTGTGACAGTTGATTGTTTTTTTTTTCACTTTTAGTACATGGTTCAATAAATGACATGGGACACATTCAGTATTTTGTTATAAAATAAGCTTCATGGTAATGATTTGCCCAACTGTAGTTTAATGTGTTAGCATATTATATTAAGTTTATTAAGCATGCACGATTACAAAAGCGAGTAGGTTTCATTGACAAGTAAGTCAGATTTATTTATATAGTGCTTTTTACAATGGAGCATTGTCTCAAAGCAACTTTCAAGTTTAGATTATCATCCTAATATCTAAGTCCCCAACAGTGTTTGTGCCAGTTCACAGCTTTTCTGAACTAGTTCAAGTTCAGTTCATAACTTGCTCAAAGTGAACAGTTCACGTTTCAAAGTTCACAATTTTATTCTGAACTAGTTCAAAGTTCAGTTCATTTTGACTTTTTCGTGAGACATATTCAAATAAAATACTTTTTCACACTACAAGCTAGAGATCACTATACGTTCTTTGAAACTGCTCATTGTAAAACCTTTCATTGCTCATGACACTGCAATTGTGTACGCGGCGTTGCTATGGCTTACCCCGCTCTGCCTGCAATTCATTCATCACGGGTAACGTCGTGCGGAAGCCAGTATGTTATTAACTAGCCAGTATGTTAACTATTCTCAGCCGGACACTACGTTGCCCGCAATGCATTGCGCACACAATGTCAAAACCATTTCTGTCTGGTGATACATGATTTAAGCGGCACCAGCGAGGAGAGGGAACTTTTCTCTCGTTGCGTTTCAAAAGAGAAAACAGATGTCACTCAGTTTTCAATGGAAAACAAATTCCAACGTTCATTTACAGTGATGTCTGCCGTTCATGACACATAATGTGAACTAATTCACGTTCAAGTTCTTTATTTAAAAATGTGTTGTGTTCAGTTCAACGTTCACGAAAAAATGAGCGTGTTCAATGAACGCGTTCTTTTGAACTTGTTCACGCACAACACTGACGTCCAATCCCAAATTGAGCAAGCCTAGGGCGACAGTGTCAAGGAAAAACTCCGTAGGTGTTATGAGGAAGAAACCTTGGGAGGACCAAGACTCAAAAAGGGTCCAAACCTCCTTGGGCGGCTTAGATGATAAATCTAAGAATGAACCTAAAGTTATTGAGGGATAGTTCAAATAAAATGTGAAATATGCACATCGGCATTAAGTAGTCCGATACACAGAGTCACTCTAGCAGGAAAGTTGTTGGAGGCACTTCGTCCCCCGGAGGAGGGTGAGGGTTACTGTCCTCTGGTGTGGCCCGGGTATGATGGGACTGGAGCTGATGACGGAAGCAGCTTGAGTGAAGCTGCAGCAGATGAACATCATGTGTGGGGCAGCAACAGGTACCGGAACACAGCTCGGAGATAAAACAGAAAATGCAATTAGTTATTGATTAAGAGAGACACCGTGTCTATTAACAATCACTGATGCCACGTGTAGCATGGATTTGCATTACAATTGCTTCCACATGAGGCTCAGAACACGGAGGCCGTGCACTTGATGCTCAGGTTCTGTAACATTACCATATAGTCATATGGTAGTTTAGATACTTTTGCACTTACTTTTCAACAGTAATGATTGAAATGACTAAAACATTATGAAAACATTTAGTACCGTACTGTACTGGTTAAAACGGCACGATAATTCCACAAAACAGAGGTACGTACTGAAAACGCTCAGACCACAGTCCTATCGGACTACACTACCCAGCCACCATTTGCTCCTTCCACGTCATCCCACATCACATCTGTTTACATTCTGACTTCCCAGTTTAGTTGAGCTGTTTCTAGTTTCTGTCTCATTAGTTCTGTTACTAAAACCCAGCATTTTCATTGTTTGCCTCGAAGAGAGTACATTCAGCTTGTGTGCGGTTTGCGCTGTTACGGCTTTGGTCCCTGTTTCAGTTTTCCTTTTCCTGCGTATCACATCAATGCTGTTTGTTGTGTTTTGGAATGTTTGTGAACTCTGTATGCCCAGGTCTTAGTTTCGTTTTCGCAGTCAGTTGTCCAGTATTTTTCAGTTTATTAATAAAGCTCTTCATTCTACCGGCTTCTAGTGTTCATCTCCCGCTTTCTGTCCAAGCATGACAGCCAGTAACACAACCACTTCTTGATAAAGCCTGCATTTATTTAATGATATGTATTTATTTATTTATATTTATTTATTTATTTATTTTAATTATATCAAGAATAATTTTGCATTTATTTAAATCATTGTCAGTGTATTGCACGTGCAGGTTCGCATCTTTGAAAGTTCGGTCGTCAGAGGTTTGCATCTAGGGTTCCTGTGTGTGTGTGTCTGTGTGTGTGTGTGTGTGTATATGTATGTATGACCTTGCTGATTGAGAAACACATCACATAATCTCCATAAATTATTAAACTTCAAACACTGAACAGATTTCTCACAACAGCAGCAAATGTTTTCCGTGTCACTGGAGCGGTCCGTGGTTGGGAAATGTTGACAGTGATGTGACCTTAAAGCCAGCACTGCATTTCAGAAAATCAGACTTTTTGCCATCTATGATGTGCAGTGATCAGCATGAGGCTGCCTGTCAGGAAAATGAGCGGTTTGCTGTAGCCATTGACCGCAGCAGCATACGACCACGCCAAGGTCACAGCAGGAAATCAAAACCGAGGCAAAACATGACATCAGGATATAGAACTGGAAAAATAATACAAAGTTTCCACTTCACATGTGAACAGTCGATCGGATATTTACAGCTTTTAATAAGCAGGCGTGTACATCCATCAAGCATTCTTTTAGTTGTTTTATTGGTGGTCATCATTTTATCCCTTTAATCTATCATTTTGTAAGCTGCATTTGTTTTCAAACTCATAATATACCAATAAAACGTTGGGGTAAAGTCATTCCTCTGAAATAACACTGGTTTTGGCTCAGCATGGAACCAGACAACTGACTTCTATATTAGATGTGTAGTTTGGAACCGTGTTGTTAAATAATTCAGGTATTATAATAAGTGCGTATAATGTTCCTCAACATTCAGTCAATAGACTGCATGCTAATTATCTAATTAGTGTTTTAGATATGACTCAGGTGGAGCCAGACCAATAAAACTATTACTAGTGCTACAGATACGGCACTCATTCTTTGCATAATTATTTTAATGGTACATTTATGAAGTAATATTTATTTCTCAGTCATTATACTGACTCACGGGGCATTATGATAATTGTCTATACCATATGAAGATTTGTTCTAGGCAGAACACATTGAACACATTAAATACAAACTTAAAAACATCAATCCTGTTTTGTGAAAGTTCCTTGTTGTTGGAAATGGTTCAGATAATGAATACTTGGATAACAGTTACGCTGCATCCATTGCTAATTATTTCTGACACCTTCAAACCCTACTTTATGTCAAACTAATGTAATTGTGTAGGAGATTTGTGGACTACTTTAGGTACACCCCGTTCACCTCGCCCCATTCCGACCCTGTGAAGACGATGCTCTTCAGGTGACTCGTCCCAAAGATCTGACTGATCTCTATGTGGTCCAGATTGGTGGACATCCGCAGAGGGAGCGGCATGTGCCTTGTCACCTGGCCATCATGGACTACAGGCGATTGTATGTCCTAAGTGCTGAGCCTTTGTATTTAGAATTTTTGATGTGGCTGCCAAGCCTAGCGAAGGGCCGGGGGTTGCTGGGGTAGTCTGATCCTTGAAGGAGGACCTATGTTGCGCCAACAGCCTTCCTATTTAGCGTCCAGGTGGGCATGGCAGGTCTTGGTGTACATCGACACCTAACCCCAATGTTAACCTCAGTAACAATAAGGAAAAATTTTAGATCTCTTGGTTTTTCAAAAAAAAAGTTACAATTTTTGTTAAAAAAACAAGCCCTTATGTTTTAGCAAAATGTCCTCACACAGTAAAAAAAAGATTAATCTTTATATCCTTTTGGGGACATTTGGTTGTAGAATAATATATAATATAGTAATAATAGTTTACTATTAGTATATTAGTAATATACATAATATGCTTATGATCTCGCCTTAGTTCTTCTTTTTTGGTGATTGCCATACGGTAGTGGTGCATTATCATCACTGACTGGAGTGGATGACGTGCATGGCCTTTGGATCATTGAATGTTTTATTTAGGGTGCCCATGTTCAAAGTCAGAATTTTTGTTTAAATTTGGGGGCAAAAAAAAAGACTGTTCAATGTCTTAATTGTTCGAGTGAAGAGGCGTTCGAATTCCGAGGTTCCACTGTATAGGCGAAGCCGAGTGTTTAAATTCCTGCTAAAGTGTCTGTGCTACAGTGGTGTGAAAAAATGTTTGCCCTCTTCCTTCCTGATTTCCTGTTTTTTGCATGTTTGTCACACTTAAGAATTTCGAAACTTGTCAAAACATAGCTATGGTTTATCACACCTGAGTTCACTGTCTCTAGTCACATCCAGGCCTGATAATTGCCACACCTGTATCTCAATCAGGACATCACTTAAATAGGACCTGTCTGACAAAGTGAAGTACACCAAAAGATCCTTAAAAGCTACACATCCTACCAATCTAAAGAAATTGAGGAACGATTGAGAAAGAAAGTAATTGAGATCTATCAGTCTGGAAAGGGTTATAAAGCCATTTCTAAAGCTTTGGGACTCCAGTGAACCACAGTGAGAGCCATTATCCACAAATGGTGAAGACATGGAACAGTGGTGAACCTTCCCACAACGCTGTAAAAGACTCATTGCAAGTTATCACAAACGCTTGGTTGCAGTTGTTGCTGCTAAGGATGACCCAACCAGTTATTAGGTTTAGGGGGCAATCAGTTTTTCACACAGGGCCATGTAGGTTTTGATTTTTTTTTCCTCCTTAATAAACGCCTTCATTTAAAAACTGCATTTTGTTTACTTGTGCTGTTTTTGACTAATATTTAAATTGGTTTGTTGTTCAGAAACACTTGTGTGACAAACATGCAAAAAAAAAAAGAAAGAAATCGGTAAGGGGCAAACACTTTTTCACACCGCTGTATATTAATCCCCTAACTTTCTATAAGAAACACTAACCTGCAGTATCAAAAGTTAATAAAGAACCATGTAAATGGATTCTTACCTACAACCTCAAGTTTCAGTTTCGAAACGAAAACTGCGACAGTGATGACCCTGTACTGTTACCGCGTCTGTTGAGACGTGTTTGCAAGAAGAATGGGACAATATAACAACTGAAACACTGAATCACTTGGTGTCCTCAGTGCCAAAACGTCTTTTAAGTGTTGTGAGAAGGAACGGCAGCACTACAAAGGAGGCCTGAAATGCAGGAATGGGTGTTTATTAACAAATGAAATAACCAGACAAAACATGAACATCTCAGGTTCATACTGTCTGTAATGAAATAAAAGCAAAGGAAATGTAAGAAAAACTACATTTTTTAATTTGTATTTTCCACACTATCCCAACTTTCTGATTTGGAGTTATAGGTCTCAAACTCTATACACACCCATAAGTGCTACCTAAGATACTAGTAAGAAGAATCATTTCAGCCTTCAGATCATCCTGAGGTGGTCCGCTCACACTAAATGTAACATTCGGGCTTTTATTTATAGAGCCACATTTGCATTTATCCGACACCTTGGCGCACGACCTTCCCACAGCCTATCATTTTCCCAGCATGCTCCAGTACGGGGGAACGCCGGACTCTTCCAAACACCATTAACTGAACCAGTAACCAAGCAACGCGGAACCATTTGAGCTGACAGCATGGCGATTTGATCAAACCCAGGGTCTGAACGATGGAGAAACGAACACAGTGCGTAACATCTGAGAGAGATCCAAAACCGCCAGCAGCATTGGTGGGCATTAGCATGCTAACATCGGTCCAGAGGGTTCAGCAGGTCCATGTGGTCTTTAGCACGAGGAAATGTTTGATGGCGGGTGGATTTGGAGGGAAGCTCACAGCCCGTGGCTTTCACACTGGCGTAGCTGAGGTCATTTTCGAACAGGAACTTCCGAACGGGGTGCCAGCGCTCACTCTTGGCATGCTTATAAAGAGCACGCTTGAACGTACCATTACACTTTTTATTTGGTGCTGTGTTGCTGTTGGAAGGCTTCTGTTGTTGTAGGATGGAAAAGCAGCCCTGTGTTTATAGCCATCGTTGATTGGGGTTTTCGAGTGGAGCAAGAAAAAGGATTTCTAATTAAGAACTACATATCATGTTTAACAACAGACGCAGAAAACGTGTTACTCCTGTGTTGCCTCGGTGAGCCTTGGCTCAACTATGGTGGCTCAGAGATTCGAGATTCAGCAGTACAGAACACATGCAGGGCTACTGGCAAAAAATGAGAAATTTTCGAGCCACAAGAGGGACAAACAAAGTTTGCTGCACTGCTGTGTTACAGTGACTTTCACTGAAAGTAGGTTGGGTTTCGAATATTTAGAAAGATGAGAGAGGTCTGTAATTTTCATCATAGGTACACTTCAACTATGAGAAAATGAGAAAAAAAATCCCGGAAATCACATTGTAGGATTTTTAAACAATTTAATAGTAAATCATGGTGGAAAATAAGTATTTGGTCACCCACAAACAAGCAAGATTTCTGGCTCTCACAGACCTGTAACTCCTTCTTTAAGAAGCTCTTCTGTCCTCCACTGGTTACCTGTATTAATAGCACCTGTTTGACCTCGTTATCTGTATAAAAGACACCTGTCCACAGCCTCAAACAGTCAGACTCCAAACTCAACCGTGGCCAAGACCAAAGAGCTGGCGAAGGACACCAGGAAGAAAATTGAAGACCTGCACCAGGCTGGGAAGAGTGAATCTACAATAGGTAGCAGGTTGGTGTGAATAAATCAACTGTGGGAGCAATTGTAAAAAAATGGAAGACACAAGACCATTGATAATCTCCCTCGATCTGGGGCCCCACGCAAGATCTCATCTCGTGGGGTCAAAATGATCATGAGAACGGTGAGCAAAGATCCCAGAACTACACGGAGGGACCTGATGACCTGCAGAGAGCTGGGACCAAAGTAACAAAGGCTACCATCAGTAACACACTACGCAGAGAGGGACTCAGATCCTGCAGTGCCAGGCGTGTCCCCCTGCTTAAGCCAGTACATGTCCAGGCCCGTCTGAAGTTTGCCAGAGAGCATATGGATGATCCAGAAGAGGATTGGGAGAAGATCATGTGGTCAGATGAAACCAAAATAGAACTTTTTGGTAAAAACTCAAGTCGTGGTGTTTGGAGGAAGAAGAATGCTGAGTTGCATTATATCTACTGTGAAGCATGGGGGTGGAAACCTTATGCTCTGGGGCTGTTTCTCTGCAAAGGGGACAGGACGACTGATTTGTGTTAAGGGAAGAATGAACGGGGCCATGTATCGTGAGATTTTAAGCCAAAACCTCCTTCCATCAGTGAGAGCATTGAAGATGGAATGTGGCTGGGTCTTCCAGCATGACAATGATCCCAAACACACCGCTCGGGCAACAAAGGAGTGGCTCCATAAAAACATTTCAAGGTCCTGGAGTAGCCTAGCCAGTCTCCAGACCTCAGCCCCATAGAAAATGTGTGGAGGGAGTTGAAAGTCCGTGTTGCCCCAAAACATCACTGCTCTAGAGGAGATCTACATGGAGGAATGGGCCAAAGTACCAGCTACAATGTGTGCCAACCTGGTGAAGACTTACAAGAAATGTTTGACCTCTGTCATTGCCAACAAAGGTTATGTTACAAAGTATTGAGCTGATCTTTTGTTATTGACCAAATACTTATTTTCCACTATGCTTTAGAATTAAAATGTTTAAAAATGTGATTTCTTGGATTGTTTTTCACAGTTGAAGGGTAGCTATGATGAAAATTACAGACCGCTTTCATCTTTTTAAGTAGGAGAACTTGCACAATCAGTGGCTGACTAAATACCTTTTGTCTCTACTATACAGTAATACAACAGTTAGTTCCGACCTTACAATCTGATTGATTGATAAGAGCACGGCTTTATCACACCAAACTACAACATGTTTTATGCACATGGACATATAACGCATACAAATAATGCAACAGCCCTTACAAATAACTCAATTCTATCGTTTAAACCCCTTTTTTTCCCTTTAATCTTCACTCATTTGCACTTTCTATTTCAGACTAACTTTACTTGGTAGTGTTACTGAATATCAAGACATCTGTCAGAATTTCAAGAGAATGTGGGTCAAGCAGCAAGCCATCAACCATAAATCATTCTACCAGAGAATGATTAAAGAAGAATAACGTTTTGGAATGGCCAAGTCAAAGTGCTGTCCTGAATCCAATAGAAATGACCTAAAGCAAGTAGACCATGTGAGCAAATCCAACGATATCCCAGAGTTCCACTGTATGGAAGAATACACTGAAATGTATACGACTGATCAACATTTACCAGTAATAGTTGGTTAGATAGTTAGATATAATTACTTTTTTCCTCAATAAATAAAATACCAAGTATAATATGTTTGTAAAACTGCACTCTTGATCTACTTTTAGTACTTCTGATAATGTTTTATGTCAAAATATAGAAAATTCTAAACGGCATACACTTTCAAATACGCCTTACATCTCTAAAACACAAAATACTCTCCATTAGCAAGGTCATGGGTTTCCTTTAGAAAAAGTACCAGGTTTTCTGTGCACTTCCAGTGGCTTGCACATTAATTGTAGTTATTAGGCGTAATTGTTTCTCTGTGTGAGGTAAATTATTATTTTTTTCTATCTGTCTGCTTTGCGTGAGTGTGTGAAATATATAATGTAATCAATCCCTTCAGACCACCTTTTAATGTTCACTTGTGATAGACTCACCTGCTGAAAACTGGATTGACTTTATAATGACATACTAACACATTCCACCTCTTCTGTTAGGCTGATCAGGGATTAAACCTTACATCGAGTGAAAAACATAAGACACGTGATGTTGGATGCTGATGTATTGAATATTACACTCAGTATCTCACCATCTATTGATTTTCCCAGTAAAACTGAGATATTTATGGCTAACACTGTACGGTGGAACCACTGAAACTCGTTCCTGACCCCCAAATGATTGTTTTTATGCCTGTATTTGTATGTAATTAATGATTCAAAGCATGAATAAAGTTTCATAAAGGTAAGTTCCTTCTTATATTTAATACAGAAGTTGCGAAAAATTATAATTCTTCAAACAACTTGTCAAGAATGATCTTATTTTTTAATCTTAACTCTTTTCTTAAGAACTGGTATTCTTAAACATTCTGTTCTTAAATGTTTTCTCACACTTGTCTTAGGATGTTAGGGCTGACAAGCTAAGCAGTGAAATGGGACATGCATTGTGATAAAGGATTTTTTTTTTCACCATCACCTCTTTCCGGTTTGCTAAATTTATTGATTGCTTGTTGTTTATCCTCCATTTTTAACGGATTAAACTAAATTATTGAAATGGCGCTAAATACAAATTCAAAATGTGTATTGCAAACTAAAATTCAAAAAAGCCTATTTAAGAAAACCAAAATTATTTTCTTAACAAAATCTTAAGGAAACTATGAATTTCTTAAGATAATATGAGAAGTTAAGTTTGTTTTTCGAGAATTGCACTTAAGAGCATTCTCATGAACTTCTTAGTGTTTGTCTTAGGAACCTTCAAGTTTTTTTAGTGAAGATACAGACCAAACACGAGTGAGGTAATTATTAGTGAAACTGTATTATTGTTCATTTTCATTTCATGTGTTAAAAAGTTGATACAGCAATATATTGTGGTGTTTATTTCTGTGATATACGACGTCGATTTTCAGCTCAAAATATTGTTATTATTTTCTAAAGGGAGAAAAACAAGTTTTGAATGTGGTGCTAACTACAGTCTCCACTCCTGTAGATGGCGCAGTGCAGTGTTTTGTTTCAGTTTGTCTGCTGAATTATCAGTGATGTGATGTATTAAGACGACTCCGATTGTACACCAGAGCTTTCTGCTGTTTTTATGTTTTCAGTGAACTATGTGGAATATGCATTGTATCGTGATATATTCATATCGTGACCCATGTATTGTGATGCGTATCGTATTGTCCTTTCTAAACCCACCCCTAGTTCATTTATTGTTTATTAGTTTTCCCCCAGAACCCTTTTTCTGTCTCTCATTTATTAGTTACATTATATAATATTAACTATGGACGGATGCCATTTTTTCCATCTGATTATCTACCCCATGCAGCACTTTGGCTAATCCAGGTTGTTGAAAAAACACATTTCCCTGCTAAGCATTATAATGTACAATAAAGTTGCTGATCAGTCTGACACCTACAGTCTTCTTTCATTACAGATGAAAGAAACACAAATGAAGGTCTCTGGCTACAAGACCTTAGCTGGTAAATATAGTAAATGTAAAAGGTAGAAGCTGAGCACACATTTGGGCCACGATTAGGATTTTTTTTCCCCCTTTTAGCAAAGCTATTTTCTTCCATCTCGAACACCTACGGGTGTTTCGGCTGGCTTTTAGAGCGGCAACACAAACTGCAGGAATGAATGGAAAGGCCAAGCAATGATTGTGTAACAGCATTAACGGCTTCAGCTCCTCTCCCGAGCTTTTTCACAAGTTCTAAAAGTGCATCATCTTTAATGGAAATGCTGATGGCGCTTCAATATGAAAGTCATTTTTGCATCAGCAGGGCTCAAGGTTGGTAGTTGAGGAAAGTCATTTCTGCTTTTTGAGACAAGGATGTAACAGGTCGTAGAAAGTTAAATTCATTGTGTTATATTCGAGAGAAAGAGAGAGAGAGACGGGGGGGAAAAAGCAAAAAAATCAGGGCAAAAAGAGAACCCAGACTCTCTGTTCATCCCATTAGCCAACATGAATGAGGTAATGGTTTCAATTCCTGCCCTTTTCCCCGGGAAGGCGACGTCCTGCTGCGCTAACACAATCTGCTCGTCGGGGGTGCGTATGGTGCTCACTGTAGGCCATAATGACAGTCAATGAAACTCTTTAATAAAACTCGCTTTATGATGACAAACTTTTGCATTGTGGGGCGTAATCATCTGTTCCAGCAGCAGTCGTGTGTTAGAAAGCGTTCAGAAGATTTTAGGCTGCGATGCTGAAGGTCAAAATGGTGATAAAGAAAATCCTAAACAGCAAAAGGCTAATAGTGTTTGCTTTGTTCGTTCGGGGAATGAATCAGTATTATTACTGCACTGAGCACTGAGCCGTTCATTTTCAACATTTTTTTTTGTGTACAAAATGTGAAATACCAATCCATGTTTATTTCATTAGCTCTGCTAATGACGCCCCATTTTAATGCATGTTTGTCATTTTGTATTCTCTCAGCTAAACTGTTGTATTGCCATTTTCATTCTTGTTCTATTTATCTTCTATAGTTTACCGTATGAGCAACACTGTGCTGCTCTCTAATGTGCTTTAGAAGTAAACCGCACATACTTTTTTAGCAGCAGCAAGTCTTTTAGGGTGCACTCAAAATATACCCAGTTGAATGGTACTGTGCCAGAGCTGTGCTGTGCCAGGGACTGTCCGCCCTCCACATTCCACTGCTGGCCTGTGCTCACATTGCTCTTAAATATTCTGAGCCTGAGCACACTTTTGTCATCATGATGCAAGTTTCTGTGTTGGACTAAGACACACCTGCACACCACAATGGACTGTTGTACAGTGGTACCTCGGTTCTCGTCATTCGTTTGTTCCAGAAGGCGTATCAAGAACCCAAAAAGTCCCAAGCAATTGTTTCCCATAAGGAATAGTGTAAATCCAGAAAATCCACACTGCATTCTCTCCAACACTTGTACTGAACTTATGTTGAACATACCAGTGTCTTGTTCAAAAGTTTGACTGTGATGGCATCATACCAGCATCCCATAATACTGGTGATATCATATCTTATTGCTGCTGATCGACTATAAGGCAGTCAGTTAAAATTATTTATATAGCACTTTTTACAGTGGAGCATTGTCTCACTGCAACTTCACAAATGTTTAGGCCACTAATTCTCAAAGTAGAAGGTGTGCCCTCTAGGGGTGGCGTGGAGCTATTGCCGGGGGCACAGCAAGGCAAATGAATGAGTCGTTTAAGATGCATGATGCCTGGCACTGTAAGAATTCCACTATAAAGGGGACTTCTCATTGTTTTCCTCAATAAGAAGTTGAAGAAGTTTTGCTATTTTTTACAGTGTTTAAATTAAATTCCAGTGGAGTTTTGGAAGCAAAACTTGTGTACGTGTGTGTCGGATGTTTTTCGGCACTGCAAATAAATAAGAAACCCTAATCTAGGTCCACAATCCTAATTCAGAAAACCTGTGGCGAGAGAGGGGCAAGGAAGACTTCCGTCAAGTCAAGTCAGATTTATTTATATAGCGCTTTTTACAATGGAGCATTGTCTCAAAGCAACTTTACAAGTTTAGATTATCTCCTAATAAATACGTCCAATCCCAAATTGAGCAAGCCTAGGGCGACAGTGGCAAGGAAAAACTCCCTAGTTCTAGGAAGAAACCTTGGGAGGACCAAGACTCAAAAAGGGACCCAACCTCCTTTGGCAGCCAAATGTTATATATAAGACTTAAATATCATAATGGTGACCAGCTTTATTGTTTTT
This sequence comes from Ancistrus triradiatus, assembly GCA_025084515.1. Lineage (NCBI taxonomy): Eukaryota > Metazoa > Chordata > Actinopteri > Siluriformes > Loricariidae > Ancistrus > Ancistrus triradiatus. Next base: position 22,775 of record JAJAGP010000214.1, on the reverse strand, counting down.
TTTATACTTTTCAGCTCCAAATATGATAAATTGCAAAATGTCTTATTATTTCTTAATAATAAGTTGTCCTGTCTACAACCACGTATTTCCTCAAAGTATGACGCACCAATGGTAAGAATCCAAATCCAACACCAAAATCATACAGCAGAATCTGCATTAGCAAACATTCTAGATCTTGGTTATCTCCCAGGGTATTATCTTTCAAATCAGACCCTTGATTAGCTACAAATCAATCCAGACATGATAGAAATGTTGGTTAGACAAAAGCACCACCCAGATGTCTTCATACACAGATTTTTTACGCAGGATATATTTTATTCGGCATATAAACATAAATAGTGGCAATATAACAGTCTAATTGCTACACTATAATGAACTTTTATTACTCCAGCTCTATTACTCCATCTGTACATGACTTCTGATGAGGCCTCATTATTTTGTTGTGATTGATGACAAGCTAGATATTTGGTGCCCTAGCTAGTTAGCACACTAGCAGCAACTGAAGCAATAAAACATTCAAATAGGAAACACATAACTGCTTTCAGATTGGGTTTTATGTAGCTCAATCCTCCATCTGTACACAAATCAGAGTCAGCCCTCCCCATCCACATGGGATTGGGTCCAAGATACCAAAATCAGCGGATGCCAAAGTAAAGTTCCTCATATCAAATAGCATAGTATTTGCATTTAACCTACACCGATGATCCTGTATGCTCAAAATCATCTTAAATTACTTTTAACGCCTAATACAATGCTGAAGAGAGAGTGATGACGTGTGAAATTGCAAAAGGCTACAGCATATGTATGCCAGTGTGGTGTGTTTCTTCTGAGAAATGGAAAAAGTGGCATCTAGAATGGCTTCATACTGGTGAAAATGTAGCTTTGGATGGAATTTGTCATGAAAAACTTGGCTCTCGAACACCGTCAACAGCAGGGCTTAAACACCGCTTCAAATACATATTTTGATTATTATTTTATATATATATGTATATATATTTGGTCAATACACCTGTGGACAGGCAGAGCTGACCATACCGTATTAATTCAGCAGATGTAGTGCAATTTAAAAGCTTTTAGAAATTAGGTGTGGAACCAGTGAAAAATTGTTCAACCCAGAATAAGAAGGACAAACCCCAAACCCCACCAATTTGCCACTCATGTAGCAGCAATCGTGTTTTTGTGCCTACTGATAACACAATGCAAGTATTAATTTATATCATTATTCAGCTTATAGTTCATTATGTATCTCATAGTCTTTCCTTTGCACTGTTAACTCATTTGTAACGAGTCTACACTCTATTTCTAGATGCTCTCTCTTTTCATTTCTTTTTTCCTTAAACTGAACTTGAAGTCCTAATATAAGAAATCCTACAATGGTCTAAAATCCTGCTTGTCCAAGTCTGGTGAGCAGCTACAGGAAGCACGTAAGGGGTAATGTACAGTACTTTTATTTCGAATTGCTGGAGAGTATCAAGATTTCACTCACTGATCACTTTATTCATTACACCTTCTTGTTTCTACACTCACTGTCCATTTTATCAGTTCCATTTACCATAAAAGAGCACTTTGTAGTTCTACAATTACAGACTGTAGTCCATCTGTTTCTCTACATGCTTTGTTCGTCCCCTTTGCTATTTCCTCTAATGGTCAGGACCCCCACAGGTCCAGCACATATCAGGTACTATTTGGGTGGAGGATCATTCTCAGCACTGCAGTGACACTGATGTGGTGGTGGTTTGTTAGTGTGTGCTGAGGTAGTATGAGTGGATCAGGTATAGCAGTGCTGCTGAAGTTTTTAAACACCTCAGTGTCAGTGCTGGACTGAAAATAGTCCACGAACCAAAAAAGTCCAGCCACAACCTGAAGGGGACTAACAAACCATGTAGAGAAACAGATGGACTACAGTCTGTAATTGTAGAACTACAAAGTGGTCCTTTATGGTAAGTGGAACTGATAAAATGGACAATGAGGGTAGAAACCTAATAAAGTGATGGGTGACTGTAGATGCATTAGTATGCTGTCAATGTAAATAAATGCAGAATTCCAGATAAGAACATGCTAAAGCTCTCCAATTCCTTTATCAAAGCTCGTTCTGTAGTGCACAGAAACTAATCAAACCTACTTCTCGCTTTTCTCTTGATATCTTTGTCGTCGTATTTCTTACCACTCGGCTATAGATGTTTGGCAATAAATTGCCGTCTGTTTCCCACAGCAGACTCAAACCCCTGGTGGCTCTTGACAGCTGCCACGAAGCATTAACCCATTCACAACAAAGCGGCAAATTCACTCGCGTGTATCAGCGCCATGTTTATATCTGAGGATTAGGAGTTCTGCAGTCTCGGCGGCTGCCATTTCTCAGCCATGAATCTGAACTGACGCTCAGCCGAGTGCGACGTGACGACACGCCGGATTAAGATGGCAGCTCATTTCTGGTCCAGACAAGCTCACGGTCTCATGGTCTTGCCCCTGACAAAGTCATCAGGACAGCCGCTTTATTCCAGCCTGAGCCCTTTTCCCATTTGTTACAAATGCCGTGTGCCGTCTACTGCTGATCTTCTGCCTTAATATTCATACAACAGGCCTATTTGGATCCAGCTTGTTGAAAATCCCTCTTAAGACACAACTCGTAGAATAACTGTGGAATAAAATGGATGGGCATGGAAACCTGTAACAATGTACTGATAAAATATTAATGGTCTTTGCAGGAACATTGGACTGTTTCTAATTAGACTTTGAGAGGGTTGGACCTCATCCTGGTGTCCAAACCTATATCCAAGGTGATTATCATCCTGGAATATGGAAGCATCATCAGGATAGAGAATGAACAGTATAGCAAGAACCTGCTCATGCAAAAATATTAAGTTGTAGTTAGATGCCCAGCAGTACAATCATTAGTCCATTATGGATCCTTCACCATACTTAACAGTTGGTAGCAGATATTGTGTGTATTCATCCGAGTGTATTAATATGGTTCGTCATGACTTATGGGTCCAGGCTTTGTTTCTTTGCATCAAGTTCTGCATCTTCAGTCCTTGGTCTTTGGTTGATACTGAATTTCAGCACTGACTGTATTCCAAGTTTGTGAAGCTTTTTACAAAGACTTTTCCAAACACATTTTTGAATGATGGAGGGTATCATCTAATTTTCCTTATCGACAAAATCCCAGAGAATATGGAGATATCGTTTTTATCATTTTTGGCTTCCAACAAAAGTATCATGTCTATCATACCATCCTCTAAATTGTTAAGGCTTTAAGCTGCCAGGGTATATTACTGTATGATCTGTATAAACAGTACATCACTGTATGTTGTAGAAATTATTGTGAATTTTCATAAATTACAAATGTTTTAGCATGTGTATAATGATTTAGGCTCCACTTGTGTTTTGAGCAGTATCTTTGGCACATTTACATATATTTTGCATGCTTCCTTCTTGTGAGAATACTCTTTATATTTAAATTACAGTAACATAAAAAAGACTATGTAACTATATGATAATGTTTGGTCAGTGTCCGTTTTAGTCAATGACCCAATTCAGAATGTAAGTTGAAAGTTTGTGAATCCATTTATTTATTTATTTATTTTTTTTGCGCCGTATACAAGTAAGTATATATGTTTGTGTGTTCATCATCTATTTATTCTTGATTTTCTTTTTTACTCTATTTTTTGTATATTCATTGTTTGTTTATTTACTTATTACTTATTTTTTTTATTTTTTTATTTTCTTATCTTATTATATCGTATCTATTTTTACGTGTGTGTGTGTGTGTGTACATCTGTTTTGTCATAGTCGGGGTTATGGGGTTATAAGGTGGGTTTAAATTGAGGAGGGAAAAGAAAAAAATAAAATAAAATAAATAAATAAAAAGGTGGAACCTTGTAATTCATGGTGTTTATCATTAATTTTTTGTTCATCCTTATTCGATCTTTGTTTATTGAAAATGTTTTAATGTCCTGACTAAATTCCTCAATTAAATAAAAAAGAAAAAAAGAGAGCCCAGTCAAACATGAGAAAAAATATTATACTTGGTCATTTATTTATTGAGGAAAATGATCCAATATTACATATTAGTGAGTGTCAAAAGTATGTGAACCTCTAGGATTAGCAGTTCATTTGAAGGTGAAATTAGAGTCGGGTGTTTTCAATCAATGGGATGACAATCAGGTGTGAGTGAGCAGCCTGTTTTATTTAAAGACCAGGGATCTATCAGTCTGCTCTTCACAACATGATTGTGGAAGTGTATCATGGCATGAACAAAAGAGATTTCTGAGGACCTCAGAAAAAGAGTTGATGCTCATCAGGCTGGAAAAGGTTACAACACCATCTCTAAAGAGTTTGGACTCCACCAATCCACAGTCATACAGATTGTGTACAAATGGAGGAAATTCCAGACCATTGTTACCCTCCCCAGGAGTGGTCGCCCAACAAAGATCACTCCAAGAGCAAGGTGTGTAATAGTTGGCGAGGTCACAATGGACCCCAGGGTAACTTCTAAGCAACTGAAGGCCTCTCTCACATTGGCTAATATTCACGAGTCCACCATCAGAAGAACACTGAACAACAATGGTGTGCATGGCAGGGTTGCAAGGAGAAAGCCACTGCTCTCCAAAAAGATCATTGCTGCTCATCTGCAGTTTGCTAAGATCACGTGGATGAGCCAGAAGGCTATTGGAAGAAATTGTGTTTTGTGGAAGGATGAGAACCAAATAAGAACTTTTTTTTTGTTTTAAAAAGAAAAAGCGTTATGTTTGGAGAAAGGAAAAACACTGCATTCCAGCAAAAGAACCTTATCCCATCTGTGAAACATGGTGGTAGTAGTATCATGGTTTGGGCCTGTTTTTGCTGCATCTGGGCCAGGACGGCTTGCCATCATTATATGGAACAATCAATTCTGAATTATATCAGAGAATTCTAAAGGAAAATGTCAGGACATCTGTCCATGAACTGAATCTCAAGAGAAGATGGGTCATGCAGCAAGACAACGACCCTAAGCACACAAGTCTACCAAAGAATGGTTACAGAAGAATAAAGTTCTTGTTTTGGAATGGCCAAGTCAAAGTCCTGAAGGACCTGAAGCGAGCAGCTAATGTGAGGAAACCCACCAACATCCCATAGCTGAAGTTGTTCTCTACGGAGGAATGGGCTAAAATTCCTCCAAGCCGGTGTGCAGGACTGATCAACGGTTACAGGAAATGTTTAGTTGCAGTTATTGCTGCACAAGGGGGGTATACTGAAAGCAAAGGTTCACATACTTTTTCCACTCACTAATATGTAATATTGGATCATTTTCCTTGAAAAATAAATGACCAAGTATAATATTTTGGTATCATTTGTTTAACTGGGTTCTCTTTATCTACTTTTAGGACTTGTGTGAAAATCTGATGATGTTTTAGGTCATATTTATGCAGAAATATAGAAAATTCTAAAGGGTTCACAAACTTTCAAGCACCACCGTATAACATTTGACAATCTGTGTATTCAGACACTGATAAGTAACTTGCAGATCATTGTCGATTTAGTGTGTGGAGGTGTAAAACTGGTTCCAGTGTAATTTAGTTCCTTCTCCAGATTAAGAATTGTGGAGTGATAATTGAAATGAATCCCATTCAGCGGGTAATCAGTCTGCTCTCTCTTCTGAGTGGAGGCCCATCAGGAACATCTGTCTGCTCCTCTAATTCATCCACCATCCGGATGGTGCAATGAGAGGGACTCTTTTATTAGAGCCTCCTCACTCACTTAACCTGAGCTGTAGGCTGCAGTTTGGCTAAATAAACAACAAGCACAGACACACACACACACACACACATATACACACATACATGCACAATGCTTAATCAAAGACAAGCGCTCTGAATTTTCTCTGCAATGCAGATGGAGCCGGTGTTCACTCACATCAAGCTGCAATTAAACAGCTTTTCACTGCCAACACTCTGAAAACTCACTTTTGTTTATTCTCCACCCCAGACTTCTTAAGGAGTGTGTGTGTGTGTGTGTGTGTGTGTGTGTGTGTGTGTGTGTGTGTGTGTGTGTGTGTGTGTGTGTGTGTGTGCATAAGGATGGCAGCCTGTTCATATCATTCATTTTCATAACTGTTTAATCTAACTCAGAGTTGCAGGGAGCTGGGGACTAACTGGCAACCGAGTGCACAAGGTGGTAACCAAACCATTGCATCACACACAATCACATCACGCCTAATGACAGCCTTACAATCAACAACATTGAGGACTGTGTAAAGGAAATAAAAGATTGGATGTTATTTAATTTTCTTTTACTTAGCTCAGATAAAACTGAGGTTCTACTAGTGGGACCCAAGGCTGTGAGAGACAGGTTGGCTACATCTATTCTAAATCTAGATGGCTGTCCAGTATTGCCCCGTCCGTCTGTGAAAAACTTAGGGGTCACATTTGATTCAGATCTCTCCTTTGATGCGCACATTAGCAGCATCACTCGAATTTCTTTCTTTCAATTACGTAATATCGCTAAACTTAGAAGTATCCTCTCTTTTAATGATGCAGAGAAACTTGTTCATGCGTTTATAACCTCAAGGTTGGATTACTGTAACGCCTTACTTACTGGATGCTCTAGTAAATCTATAAATAAACTTCAGTTAGTTTGCTTCTATGCTTCTCCATGCTTTTTACTTTTTTCATTTTTCTTTCTTTGTTTCTCTTTTCCTTTTTTCATATTTTCTTTGTCTTTTAAATCTTTTAAATTCCTCCTTTCCTTTACCTTCTATTTAGGTTTCTTTATCTATTTCTTTTGCATTTTTTTTTCTCTTCCCTTCCATCCATCTTTATTTCCTTTTCCATTCATGTTCTTATTTCCATTTGTAATTTTTTTTTCTATCATTTCTTTTCCCTTTCCTTTTCCGTCTTTCTTCATCACCTTTTTTCCTTCAATGTGTTTTTATATTTCTTAACATTGTTCTTTCCATTTTTCTTTGTTTCTTTTTTCTTTCATGTTTTTGCCTTCTTGTTGTTGTACTGTTAGACTTGGTTTGATAAATACTTTTTATGTGTATTTCATTTTTAAAATCAAGTAATCTGTAAATCAGGCACAGGAGCTCAGGGGAAAATTCCAAGTCTAACTGACAGTGTAGGATACAAAGCAGGAACCAACCTTAGACATGTGTGTGTACACACACACACACACACACACACACACACACACACACACACACCGCAAAAAGTAAACAACGCATAAAAAGTTAGGAATAAACAACACAAGTAAATCCAAACTGCTTCTATGTATGACCTTTTGAGGGGAAAGGAATTCTAAAGAAGGACATTTAATGACGGATTAAGGAAAGAAAACATGGATTTACTGCTTTCTTGGAAAAAAGTATGATGCTAATTGAATTATGTTTTTTAATGCCCACTTCAGACCAATCTCAGGAATAATGATGAATGTGTATTTGCTTTGTTTTGAAGTTCAGAACCATTCATTTTTAGTTGTTTAGTTTTGTTTTGATTGATTTATAGTGTGTAATTGCTTGTAAAATCACACAACAAGCATCTGTGGCTCTGTGGAGGATCATCACATTTGGTTTAAGTCTTGATAATTGCTTACTGGAAGTTACACAGGGCTGAAGAACTCTATACTCATAAACTGTGCCCTGTGGAACCCAGTATCGTGGCACTGTGGGCCAACAGAAGTGTTCCTTGGGTATTGTAGCTTTTTTCCTCTACTGATGTCATTTCCAAGTAAAAGTTCTCACCTCAAAACTTGGAGCTCTGCTGCAGAGAGAGAACCTGTTTTATTTTCAGTAGAGTTGTATGCTGTCCTACATCATCTACACTATACTGCTATACACAGGCAGAAGACCAACACTGAGGAGGACGGGTTATTTGTTTGAGCCTTAAGGTTTCTTCTTTGAGTTTTTAGTTGCCATCGTCACCATCTTTTTTTGACTTTCCATAAATCTGCTTTGCAACAATATCTATTGTTCAGTGCTATATTGTTCAGCCGTTGTGGTCTCTGTGATTATCGGTACGTACCTCCTCCTGGTGCACTGCTGAAGATTGCGTAGTGAAACCGCACGCACTTCATCTGACCCTTGTTTGTTTATAGGCGGCATGAATCGGGTGAAACACACAAACACGACTCTTTCAATTACAGCCCGAAAGGCCTCAATTAGGCAGCACGCTTAATTTCACAACCATTTTCCCTTTTCCCTCTCGGTGAAAGGATTTGGGCCCCACTGCCGCGTTTCCATGCTAACTCCGCGTACACACGCGCGCACACGCGCATACTTACATACACACACATGTCGGCTGTTGAATGACACACCACCGCAAACTGCAATTATGGTTAAATGTGACTTATGCTTCAACACCGAGCCAATGGAGAAAACAGTTTGGTTTCCTTGGCAACTCACCGAGAGACAGGAAGGCCGTCCGATCGGTCTCAAGTTTAGCGTACATGATTGCGGTCTCAGTTCTTGCATGAGACTAAAATTCACAAACTGCAAGTTATGCTTTATGAGGTCATCCGAAATGCTTTGATCTGCACCAGTTATGCTAAAGAGGCATGCAGGCATTTCTCAGTTCCACCATCGTGTGGAACTGGCAACCTGAAATCTTTGAGTCGAAATCTTTCGTCTTTTCCATACAGACTGAACGGACTTCATTCTACACGCTGACTTCTGGATCTGTCTGAACCATAATAGCCATCATTATCGCTATAGTAACGCTTGCATGACATAAGCAAACGCTGCATGTCTGTTTATGGTCTGTCCTAATAGTTATGGCATGAGAGACGTCTATGGCAGCCCAACAGGCCTTGGGGTACAAGACATGGTTATGCGTTGCCCAAATTAATTATAAGGGGTGTCCAACTTGCCCTATTAGTGTGAGTGCTGGCCTGTTTTTTGTAAAAAATGTATTAAAAAAATACATATTTCTACTGAAACTTACTCAATTCAACTCAATCGAAAATGCACACTGCACACACACAGCACATGTTAGAAAAAACCACAAAGTCAAAGCAAATGATCATGTTTTTCTCCTCGGCTTCCTCTCTTTGCATCATAAAAGTAATCTTTGAAATTAAACGCCTTATCTCGAGCGCAAAATGAAATGAAGTTCTCACTAAAACTCCGATAGAGGCGTCACGGCCTGTCAGCGGACGAGATGGCATCTCTGTGCGAGCGTGAGGGGGAAGAGCAGGGGGGAAATTACTAATTAAACAACTTCAAATATTTTCATCTGTTATCGTGTTCTTTCTCATCACTTTAACCCGGGTTTGTAATCCTGTTAAACTCGTCTCGGCTCCCGGGGCGTAGCCTAGCGCTGACCCCCCGCGGGGGCAGATCTCGATCTTTAAAACACACACTGGGGTTCGGTGGGTCACTGAGAAGGGATCGAATTTGGAAAATCGCACCGTTTAGCATTTAATGTTCTATTTATGGTGCCGATGTTCAAAGTCAGAATTGGGACCATTCGATGTCCGAACTGTTCAAATGAAGAAGCTTTTGAATCCGGAGGTTCCACTGGATTACTTTCCAGATCTCCCCTGTTGGTGGTTATTTGGTTATTTGTAGCTTCCTTTCAGCTCAAGTCTGGCATTTCATCTGATAGATCTTCTGTTCACTTGTCTCTTGAACCTCCAGAGACTGCGGTGCCTTCAAATCAAATTGACCCTTTCTATACTCTACCAATCACACTTTCATTGTCCAGGATTCTAGAAGAATAGCCTGCTCATTTTCATTGAGAACTTTCCATTAACCATAGATCAGCACTGGGCGAGGATGGACGTTGATGTCATTGGTGCTAAATGGCTGATTTATAGCATGTCTGACCTGATTCCTATTATAAAAAAACACACATTTTCTGGAGCTTCCATTAGCTTCACAGTAATGGAACAGAAGTCATCTTAGACGGCCATTTATCGGCAAAGTATTCAAATCGTATCCACTTTGAAAGGCTGTAGTAGTGTAGCGACCAAAATAAACAGATCTCGTTGATTCCAGTTCACTTCTTACATCTCGATGAGCGATGCTGCTCGACAGAGCTCGTGTTTTAAGCATTTATTTAGCCTCCAGCTTGGCAGATCAGTGGGTTTTTAAACCTATTTACACAGCTGCAGTGACTAAAGGTAGAGCTGACAGGCAGGGTGACTGAACACTCAATAGAGATTCAGCGCAGCTTCTAAAAAGATCAAATTATGCCACTAAACGACACTTTCCTTTCTGACTTCTTACATAAATATCAAACACAAGAACAGGATATGATGCACTGATCTTTGAATGCTTTCATTTGCCAGAAATAAAAGGCTTTTTCAGAAGGAAACACTCGAAGGAACGAGCGACAGAAACAAAAGCAAAGCTGCCACTGAATGAGTCCACCTGGTGCAAAACAAAGCTCGACTTAAAGACAAGGAGGAAAGAAAACTACGAAAATTGCCTTTAAATAGGGGAAAACAAGCACGCAAGCAAAGTGACTTAAATAGCCTTCTATATTAAATCAAGTTTTATTTCGATTTGATACAACAGTGATCAAGCAGCACTTAAGAGCAGTAAAAACTCAGGCCTGTAAATGAATCATCAGTCTTGAGTTTTCAGGTTTAATCAGTTTATTAGACTTATTAGAATCAAACTGAAGTGGATTTGTGTGATGTGTTATAGATACCAGTCAATAACCTACTTACCTTTAACTCTAGATGTATTTCATTCAAGAATAATTTAGTATTTCTAGATGAGTCACCATGGCTTTTGAAACAAGTCTGCTGAAATGAGTTACTAAACAGTTTAGTCCCTTGGAAAGACTCACAAATGCAAATGATTCGAGGTTTGTAATCGAATCACTGAACGATTTGTTCTGCTGCAATGAATCACTAAGGTAAATGATTGAATCTATTCTCTTTGAACGAGTCGCCTCATCCTAACCATACACTAGAAGACTTTGAAAAGCTTTTTTAAAAGACTACAGTCTGACACCCTCACATATCTACAGAATTTTAGTCCGGCTTTTAGGCTGTGATTTTGCGAAGACTGGGGATCTTGCCTGGTCACTAATTGCAACTAGATTCCTTTGAGATTATTTCCCATCATGTTGGAGAAGTACTGACATTTCATTTACCTGCTACATGATTACACTATAAAAATCTCATCTTGTCATTATTAAAAAAAAAAACTTCAAGTTTAACAATGATGTAGTGACAACCTACATACAGTGGTGCTTGAATGTTTGTGAACCCTTTAGAATTTTCTATATTTCTGCATAAATATGATCTAAAACATCATCAGATTTTCACACAAGTCCTAAAAGTAGATAAAGAGAACCCAGTTAAACAAATGAGACAAAAATATTATACTTGGTCATTTATTTATTGAAGAAAATGATCCAATATTACATATTAGTGAGTGGCAAAAGTATGTGAACCTTTGCTTCCAGTTGGTGCTGGAGAGAGCTCACCTATTGGCTGTCAACAATGTTCCTTACGATATTAAGCAATGGTGATTTTAGCGGAATGTCAAGACGAGAACGTCAAGGAGTCATTTGTTTTGATTGCGTGCTGCTGGTGAGCTTCAGAATGAACCTTTAACAGGTCGATGCATTCTTACATTTTTGAGATGTTACAAAAACACGATCAAATAAATCATAAGGAAAGGTGCCTAAACTTTTGCACATGCAACTATTTGTTTTATTGTCCAACATGTTCAAATATATGAATTGAACTTGCAGAAATACAGTACTATGCAAAAGGTAATGTACCAATAGTATAACGACCATATATAACATGTTGTTGATGATTATATATAAAAAAATTTCAAACTTTGATCCGTTGTTCCATAATCCTGTTTCTACTGATCTTCATTCCAATCTTTGAGAGCTTTAGCTTACCTTAGCCTGTTCTCCTTCTGAAAAAGTGGTTTCTTGACCATGTCTTTGGAAGGGGTACATCTTTTCCGACTGTAGAAGGGTCAACGTGGCATCCTGATGAAGCTTCCAGATGCTTGGTCAAGTGTAAGGACACACTACATACTAGCCATTGTAGCCTATAGAAGCTGTTTTTTTTACTACTGCATTTAAATTTCCTGTATTTCCTGTCTGTATTCTAATAAAGAGACAGAGAAATAATTGTATATGTTTGTTGCTAAAACAATGGTACTTAGAAAGATGAGAGAAGTCTGTAATATTCATCATAGCTACACTTCAACTATGAGAGACAAAATGAGAAAAAAATCCAAGAAATGACATTGTAGAATTTTTAAGAATTTAATTGTAAATCATGGTGGAAAATAAGTATTTGGTCACCCACAAAAAAACAAGATTTTTGGCTCTCACAGACCTGTAACTTCTTTAAGAAGCTCTTCTGTCCTCCACTCGTTACCTGTATTAATGGCACCTGTTTGACCTCATTATCTGTAAAAAAGACACCTGTCCACAACCTCAAACAGTCAGACTCCAAACTCAACCATGGCCACGACCAAAGAGCTGTTGAAGGACACCAGGAAGAAAATTGTAGACCTGCACCAGGCTGGGAAGAGTGAATCTACAATAGGAAAGCAGGTTGGTGTAAATAAATCAACTGTGGGAGCAATTGTAAGAGAATGGAAAACATACAAGACCATTGATAATCTCCCTCGATCTGGGGCTCCACGCAAGATCTCATCCTCTGGGGTCAAAATGATCATGAGAACGGTGAGCAAAAATCCCAGAACCACACACGGAGGGACCTGATGAATGACCTGCAGAGAGCTGGGACCAAAGGAACAAAGGCTACCATCATTAACACACTACGCCGATAGGGACTCAGATCCTGCAGTGCCAGGCGTGCCCCCCTGCTAAGCCAGTACATGTCCAGGCCCGTCTGAAGTTTGCCAGAGAGCATATGGATGATCTAGAAGAGGATTGGGAGAATATCATGTGGTCAGATGAAACCAAATATAGAACTTTTTGGTAAAAACTCACTCGTGGTGTTTGAAGGAAAGAAGATTCTGAGTTGCATTCCAAGAACACCATACCTACTGTGAAGCATGGGGGTGGAAACATCATGCTTTGGGGCTGTTTTTCTGCAGAGGGGACAGGACGACTGATCCGTGTTAAGGGAAGAATGAACGGGGCCATGTATCGTGCCATGTATCATTACATTAGTTAGAGCATTGAAGATGGAACGTGGCTTGGTCTTCCAGCATGACAATGAGCCCAAACACACCGCTCGGGCAACGAAGGAGTGGCTCCGTAAAAAGCATTTCAAGGTCCTGGAGTGGCCTAGCCAGTCTCCAGACCTCAGCCCCATAGCAAATTTGTGGAGGGATTTGATAGTCCGTGTTGCCCCAAAACATCACTGCTCTAGAGGAGATCTACATTGAGGAATTGGCCAAAATACCAGCTACAGTGTGTGCCAACCTGGTGAAGACTTACAGGAAACGTTTGGGCTCTGTCATTGCCAACAAAGGCTATGTTACAAAGTATTGAGTTGAACTTTTATTATTGACCAAATACTTATTTTCCACCATAATTTACAATTAAATTCTTTAAAAATCCTACAATGTGATTTCCTGGATTTTTTTTCTCATTTTGTCTCTCATAGTTTAAGTGTACCTATGATGAAAATTACAGACCTCTCTCATCTTTCTAAGTAGGAGAACTTGCACAATCAGTGGCTGACTAAATACTTTTTTTGCCCCAGTATCTAATCCAACGGTGGCCTCGGTGGTACGGTATGTCATACTCAAGTTTCTTTTTCCATGTAAAGTCCTCATCCTGAACTCGTTCTGAGCTGTGGATGTTCATTTCCAATTGCCCTTAATTACTGTTTGAACTAAAAGCCTATCGACGTGCTGTGTGCTAATGCCATCCTGCAGCCAGACCTTCCGTGGAAGGGTAGAGATGAAGTGAAGCGAAACAACGTCCTGAGGATATAGAGAGAGTTTACAGATCCACCCCTGTCTGTTATCTCTGAACATGGAGAGATTACTACTGCAGGCTAACACTGACAATCAAGTACTGGATCAAGCAGAGTGCACGAATGTGAGGGATGTGATATTAAATGATATATACTATGACTGGGGATTCTTGCTCCATCACCCATCATGCTCTCGGGTGTAGGGTCAAGATGGCCCAAATACCCCTGCCATCTTGGAAGCTGCTATAGAGTGAGATATTTGAAATCTATTATGTTGTTAGATAGATTAGCCCAGGGCTTGCTATCTGTCATAATCTGGAATCTGGTGGCTCATGGTCGTGACTAAGTGAACGCTGAGACAAGGCTAGAGTGACTCTCTTATGTTCTGTTTTTTTTTTTTTTTTTTTCTGGTAGAAGGCAAAATGACAATCCATAACAAGATATAAGTATCATTTAAGAGCTGTTTGTTTAAAACAAGTGACCTGCTGAATATCGAATAGTGTTCAAGATTTTTGGAGCATGAAACCAAAAGGCCATGTCATTTATCTTGTTTTAATCTGGGACACTGAGTACAGTAGTGGAAAGGTGAACAAATCACAATAATGCCTGTCAGGTATTTAAAGCTTTTAAATGCAGGTGTCACACCACCAACAGTTTTTATAATACATTATTGTGATTGTATTAAAGCCACAGCAGGTCTAATATATGAATTATAAAATAATGAATACTAAAACATTGTTATATTTAACACAAGTTAAGCTGTCTATTTTCCACGTAGATAAATATCACTAAATAAATCAACACCATAATAAGTGTAAGAAAAGATTACCCAACAGAGCATGTATGTTATAATGATGAATTCATTAGTGCGATACTGCAGCATATGCATACCAAACACATTGCTTAAGTTTGAAGGGAAATGAGAATCAGAGTAGAAAGATAGAGAAGCAATAATGAAAGTGTGTAAGGATAAATAAGTAAGGGAAGGAGAAAGGAAGAGAGAAGGGAAGGAATGGGAAAAAGGAAGGTAAGGGAGAGATGTGAGAAAGAAAGGAAGAGGTGAAATGAGAAAGGAGGGAAAGCGCAATGAAATGGAGGAACAAATTAAGAATGAAAATGCATAAAATGTGAAAGAATGAGTAAAAATTGAAAGCCTAATACAGTAAGTCAAAGCAATGGATACAAACAAAAAGGAATGGGGTGAAGTAAGGAAGGGTAAATAAAGAGGGAGTAAAAGAAAGGAGGGAAGAAAACAGGGAAATGTTAAGAAATGAGAACAAGAAGAGAGAATTTGGGGGGAAAAAAGGGAAGGCAAGCGAAATGAGTGAGTAATACAAACCGAAAATATGACAAATGGAGAATAGAGAAGAAAGAGCAACAAGAAAGAAAGAAAGCAAGAGCTACTGTCTCTGCACAGTATTTAAAAACTCCAGCAGCACTGCTGCATCTGATCCTCTCATACCAGAACAATACACACTAACATACCTGTGGGGGTCCTGACCATTAGAGAACAGCGTAAAGAGGACTAACAAAGGGTGAGCAGTGAGTGTTACCAAAGTACAGTGGTACCTCGGTTCTCGGCCATCTTGGAACTCGCTGAATTCGGTTCTCGACGCATTTTGACCATAAAAATTTGACGTGACTCGTTTCAGCTGAAACTCAATTCACGATTTTGTACACAGTGATTCGGTTCCACCATAGCCCTTCCTCATCGTGTCTACAGTACTGTGTCCGTAGTACAAATAAATCTCCATGAGTCCTACAAAGGTTAGTATTGACAGCCAACCGAAAGGGAAATGGGAACTAAATGCTCCAGAACACAGGCTGCAGTTAGACAATAAGATTTGTGTTAATGATTTTGGCCAACTGATAGGTTAATGTAAATGTTTTAAACATTAACTTATTACTTCTTGTAGGTTCTGCTATGATACAGTATAAACCGCTCTGCCAAACACTCATTAAAGTCATTGCTCATGATACATATAACTTATGATGATATGTTGGAACATATCCCCATCATAAATCAGGGAGCCCCGTGATTTTCACCTGGGTTTTCTGGCAGTCTGGAACAGATTAATTAAATTTACATTATTCCTTATGGGAAACATTTGCTCGGTACTCCTCTTTTTCGGTTCTTGACAAGCCTTCTGTACAGTAATTAGACAGACAGGTAGAAAGGTAGTGGGTGTGTCTTCTGGACAGGCAAAGCATGAAAAGGAAACCTGGTGGTGGAACGAGGAGGTGCAGGAGGTTATTCAGAGAAAGAGGTCAGCAAAGAAGAAATGGGACAGGGACAGGACTAATGAGAGTAGGCAGAAGTACAAGGAGATGCGGCAAAGGGCAAAAAGGGAGGTAGCAAAGGCCAAGCAGAAGGCCTATGATGAGTTATATGAAAGGTTACAAAGTAGGGAAGGAGAGAAGGAGTTGTATCTGCTGGCGAGACAGAGAGATAGAGCTGGAAAGGATGTGCAGCATGTCAGGGTGATCAAGGATAGAAATGGAAATGTACTGACAGGTGAGGAGAGGGTGAGGGGAAGATGGAAGGAGTATTTTGAGGAGTTGATGAATGTAGAAAATGAAAGGGAAAGAAGGCTGGATGGTGTAGAAATTGTGGAACAGGATGTAGCAAAGATTAGCGAGGAAGAAGTGAGGAAAGCTTTGAAAAGGATGAAGAACGGAAAGGCAGTGGGACCTGATGACATAACGGTTGAGGTATGGAAAAGTCTAGGAGAGCTGGGAGTGGTGTTTTTTTGACTAGATTATTCAATGGAATTCCCGTGAATGAGAGCATGCCGTAGGAATGGAGGAAAAGTTTACTTGTACCGATTTTTAAGCAGAAGGGTGATGTACCGAGTTGTGGCTCCTTACAGGGGCATAACGTTGAAGAGCCACACAATGGATGAAGGATTTGGGAGAGAGTTTTGGAAGCTACCCTCAGACAGGAGGTGGTGACAGTGTGAGAACAACAGTATGTGTTTCATGCCAAGGGAAGAGCACCATGGAATGCGATCTTTTGCTTTGAGACTGCTGATGGAGAAGTATAGAGATGGTCAGACAGAGCTACACTGCGTCTTTTGTGTATTGGAGAAAGCTTATTACAGGTGTCCAAGGGAGGAACTGTGGTGGTGTATGAGGAAGTCTCGATTGGCTGAAAAGTACATTAGATAGTGCAGGACATGTATGACAACAGTGTGTGACAGCGTGAGATGTGCTGTAGGAAGTGACAGATAGCTTCAAGTAGCGGTAGAGGTGGGACTGCATCAAGGATCGGCCCTGATTCCCTTCTTATTTGCTCTGTGATGGACAGACTAAACAGATGAGGTCAGACAGTGAATCGCCATTGGACTCTATGATGTTTTGCAGACGACATTGTGATCTGCAGAGACATTGTGACAGGGACACAGTAGAATAGATAGAAGAGAACTTGGAGAGGTGGAGGTATAATCTCTGGAAAGGAGAGGATATGAAAGTCAGCTGTAATGTAGTAGACAGGAATACATGTGTGTAAATGAAAGGGAGGCAGGTTGAACAGTCAGGCTACAGGGGATCAGTGGTCACAAAGGTCCAGGAGTTCAGGTACTTGGGATCAACTGTCCAAGGAAATGGGGAGTGTGGAAAGGAGGTAAAGAAGAGAGTAACAAGGCAGGATGGAGTGGGTGGGAAGAGTTGTCAGGCAAAAGTGAAAGGAAAGATTTATAAGAGAGTAGTGAGCCAAGCCTTGTTGTATGGGTTAGAGACAGTGGCACTGACAAAGAGACAGGAAGCAGAGCTGGAGGTAGCAGAACTTAAGATGTTGAGGTTCTCTTTAGGAGTGTCTAGGGTGGACAGGATTAGGAATGAGATCATCAGAGGGACAGCACAGGTTGGAAAATTGGGAGACAAAATTCGAGAGGGAAGACTGAGGTGGTTTGGACATGTGCAGAGGAGGTATAGTGGATATATTGGTAGGAGGATGTTGGAGATGGAGCTGCCAGGCAAGAGACGGAGAGGAAGACCAAAGAGGAGTTATTTGGTTGTGGTAAATGAAGATATGCAGGGAGTTTGGGTGAGAGTAGAGGACGTGGAGGACAGGGTGAGGTGGAAACATTTAACTCGCTGTGGCGACCCCTGATAAAGGGAGAAACCGAAAGAAGACGACGACGACAAGCCTTCTGGAACGATTTAAAGATGAAACCGAGGTACAACTGTACTTTCAAAGTGAACAGGTTCTGCTTTGCTAGCTGTGCCACACTAATGCTGATCTAAAACATTCTTTTAAATGTTAGGTAGGACATTCTTCTGATTCTCTTCAGCTTGTCCTAGTCCCCATTCTACAGAAATGCGCCTACTCTGATCTGAAATGATTCACTGAACTACAGGAACTCTTAAGGTTTTTGCAGTGGACGGCCTATAAATGCGTAGACTGATCAGAAACTAGTAAGGAGAAGGTGGTGAAAGGGTACAAGCTGAAAGTCGAGTGAATTGCTGGGCATCGCTTCACTCTGCAGACCCGGGACCGCCTTAAGGCTGCCTGCAGAAATGCCAACGATCATTTATGGTATTTTTTTTTTTAAATGAAGCTCTGAAGAGAAATGGAAAGTGGCAGGTTTCAGCGGAGAAAGGTTTTTCTTTTGTTGGCGTCCGTCGTGATGGAAAGGAGCAGCGCTCTGTATTTTCCTCTTCTGATCTCTCTGACCCATCCGTCTCTCTGAAAGCACCCCAGTCGTTTAAGTTTCAGACTGCTTGCGGCCAGCGGGGGGGCGGGGGAGTCCAGACGTGACGATGGCGATGGGTCGCGACTGCAGGCACTTTAGATCACTTTTAATTCCTACTAGGTGTTTTGGGTAAAAGGATGAGGTGTCATTTGTGGCGATAGATCTCTCTGTGTGTATCTTTCTTTGTGTAGCACTAAACGGGGCTTTCGGACGACCGGAGGCTGGATGAACTCTGAATACAAACTATAGACGTTTCACAGTCATTCTTCTTCTGCAGAAAGGAAAAGTGTCATGATGTTATTGCTTTGACCAACTGAAAAATAGGTCCAGACTTTGGGCTTACTCCAGACGTTAGTCTGCATCTCACACCTCAGATTACTGCAATTGATAAGACTACTAATAATGTAGTAGGTAATGTCAAGAAGTTCCTCTGGTTTGAAGGGAGACTGGAGTGAAACGAATTTTCTGGAGTGGTGTTACTGGTTCCTGCTTGTAAAGTGATTCGTTTGTATGGAAACAGGAAATTTTTATCTTCCTAACACCAAATCAGCAATCGCGAATGCCATGTCATTTCCTTCATGCGCATAGCATCAGGTGCTTTTCTCAGCACAGTGGGGCTGCCTTCCCAAAGTTTCAACTCAGAAGTTAAAGAATTCAGTCTGTAGTGGATGTGGGTTCTTTCTAATGGATTTTGTGTCTGGGTGCTTCTAATGGAGTCAGTTTTTTTAATGAGGTTGTTTCTAATAGTCAGTATTTAACAGAATCAGGGTGTTTCTACTGAAGCGTGTGAGTTTCTGGTGGATTCAGTTTCTAATGGACTGGGGATTTTCTAGGGATACACTGAACATTCGGCAAGGGAAAGGGCGAATTAGCGAAAAGAGTGAATCATTTATTATTAATAATTCCTTGTAAATGTAGCAAACATGTCGGCTGTGTGGAAACAGGGTTCTACGGTGCGAGCGATTTGTTTGCATTTGCTAAATGATTTTGTACAGTGGGGCAAAAGTATTTAGTCAGCCACTGATTGTGCAAGTTCTCCTACTTAGAAAGATGAGAGAGGTCTGTAATTTATCATATGTACACTTCAACTATGAGAGACAAAATGAGAAAAAAAATCCAGGAAATCACATTGTAGGATTTTTAAAGAATTTAATTGTAAATAAAAAAAATAAAAAATTGGAAAATAAGTATTTGGTCACCCACAAACAAGCAAGATTTCTGGCTCTCACAGACCTGTAACAACTTCTTTAAGAAGCTCTTCTGTCCTCCACTCTACCTGTATTAATGGCACCTGTTTGACCTCGTTATCTGTATAAAAGACACCTGTCCACAGCCTCAAACAGTCAGCCTCCAAACTCAACCATGACAATGATCCCAAACACACCGCTCGGGCAACGAAGGAGTGGCTCCGTAAAAAGCATTTCAAGGTCCTGGAGTGGCCTAGCCAGTCTCCAGACCTCAACCCCATAGAAAATGTGTGGAGGGAGTTGAAAGTCCGTGTTGCCCCAAAACATCACTGCTCTACAGGAGATCTGCATGGAGGAATGGACCAAAATACCAGCTACAGTGTGTGCCAACCTGGTGAAGACTTACAGGAAACGTTTGACCTCTGTCATTGCCAACAAAGGTTATGTTACAAAGTATTGAGTTGAACCAAAGTTATTGACCAAATACTTATTTTCCACCATGATTTACTTATTAAATTCTTTAAAAATCCTCCAATGTGATTTCCTGGATTTCTTTTCTCATGTTGTCTCTCACAGTTGAAGTGTAGCTATGATGAAAATTACAGACCTCTCTCAAGTAGGAGAACTTGCACAATCAGTTGCTGACTAAATACTTTTTTGCCCCACTGTAACTATTAATTTGTTCCTTCTTTTTAAAGAAATGAGTGCACCATGCCACCTGTTACTGAGCGTTCTTCGGCTCGCTCTCGATACCCAGCGATTGCCCTTGCTGCCTACTTCCTGTGTACAACCTAAGACTGGTTAATGAGAGGATGTAGCTGGTCACTGATTGTCTAGCTTCATGGGTTACGTTTTATGGATCTGGATTTTAGTCTGTGCCGCTTTAGTCTTTCCTTAAGCTTTCTTTTTTGAAGAACTTCATAAAATGTGCACATTTTTGACGATTTGTGATGAAACGAACAGATAAAACGTAGTGCGGAGCTAATATGAGGACTTGCATGATGGGAAAATGTAAACTCCGTGAGATCTGTGGTTTAGCACATTTAGCTGGTGACTAATTAATTCATTAAAACTAGCAAGAGAAAGTATTAAGATGTGAAATGTATTAAAGTATTTACATGATTACATACAAATTTAACACCTGAGACACAGAACAAGTGTCGTTCAGGTGCAATTCAGCCATTTAGTTTTATTCAGGTCTTCCATATATTCCTGCAATTATATACAGATGTAGGTACAAATTACTTAAAAATAAAAAATTATTTCAATTATTACAAATCAACGTTTATAATGTATAGTGTTTTGTTTCGACATTTGTTTTTTTTTAGTAATAATGGCTCAGAACGTGTTCCCTCAGTGAAATTTAGTTATAAATTAAAGCTAGTGACAAGTACAGTGAGCAAAGGTAGATCATTTCCTCACCCTGCCTTGACAAAAAGAAACATTCAGTTCTTCTAGCTCTTATTAAACTAAACAAATGAGGACTCATACGCGTGAATATACATTTAGTAAGTATAATTTAATCCAGTTAAACCCACTCAAAGTGAAGCACGAGGGCATCACACATTCCATTCACACAACCAGACAACATACAAAAATAAAGCTAAAGTAGTCTCTGTTACGTGTTATTAAAGTTATGATGGGAATGATTCATTATGTGGTGTTGTGATATTATTAGAGTTCATCTTTGGCCTGTTTAATTAGCATGATGGTGCACTATGGACACCCTGAGTATGGTCCAATTAGCAGAAGCCAGGGAGAGAGGAAACAGTCATCATTAACCTGCAAAAGAACAAGCATTTAGACTTTAAGGCCAATCCGGTAGCACAGGAGAAAGAAAAAGATAAAGTTATAATGCATTTTAATTGTTATTCCTCAGAAACAAATAAATGTTTTCAGTCCATTATACAGTGGGGGGGAAAAAGTATTTGGTCAGCCACTGATTGTGTAAGTTGTCCTACTTAGAAAGATGAGAGGTCTGTAATTTTCATTATAGGTACACTTCAACTATAAGAGACAAAATGAGAACATAAGTATTTGGTCAATAACAAAAGTTCAACTCAATACTTTGTAACATAACCTTTGTTGGCAATGACAGAGGTCAAACGTTTCCTGTAAGTCTTCACCAGGTTGGCACACACTGTAGCTGGTATTTTGTCCCATTTCTCCATGCAGATCTCCTCTAGAGCAGTGATGTTTTGGGGCAACACGGACTTTCAACTCCCTCCACAAATTTTCTATGAGGTTGAGGTCTGGAGACTGGCTAGGTCACTACAGGACCTTGAAATGCTTTTGATGGAGCCACTCCTTCATTGCTCGAGCGGTGTGTTTGGGATCATTGTCATGCTCTCACTGATGAAAAGAGGTTTTGGCTTAAAATCTCATGATACATGGCCTCATAAATTCTTCCCTGAACACGGATCAGTCGTCCTGTCCCCTCTGCAGAAAAACAGCCCCAAAGCATGATGTTTCCACCCCCATGCTTCACAGTAGGTATGGAGTTCTTGGGATGCAACTCCGCATTCTTCTTCCTCCAAACACGACAAGTTGAGTTTTTAATAAAAACTTCTATTTTGGTTTCATCTGACCACATGATATTCTCCCAATCCTCTTCTGGATCATCCATATGCTCTCTAGTAAACTTCAGACGGTCCTGGACATGTACTGGCTTAAGCAGGGGGACACGCCTGGCACTGCAGGATCTGAGTCCCTCTCGGCGTAGTGTGTTACTGATGGTAGCCTTTGTTACTTTGGTCCCAGCTCTCTGCAGGTCATTCATCAGGTCCCTCCGTGTAGTTCTGGGATTTTTGCTCACTGTTCTCATGATCATTTTGACCCCACGAGATGAGATCTTGCGTGGGGCCCCAGAACGAGGGAGATTATAAATGGTCTTGTATGTCCTTCCATTTTCTTGCAATTGCTCCCACAGTTGATTTATTCACACCAACCTGCTTGCCTATTGTAGATTCACTCTTCCCAGCCTGGTGCAGGTCTACAATTTTCTTCCTGGTGTCCTTCGACATCTCTTTGGTCTTGGCCATGG